>WYDF02056015.1:0-11929 GCA_009867245.2 Adranes taylori
GCACAGAGCCTTGTGGAACACCGGCTAGAGGATGGATTTCCCTAGATAACTCGTCTCCTACTTTGATGCGAGTGGAGTGGTTGGAGAGGTAGGATGTAATAAGTTGGAAATTTCAAGGAAAACTGCCAGGGAACAGTGACTACTGTTTAGAGAACGGGTCACATCAGTTTGTAACTTTAGAAGGAGGTCATGAGTAGAGCTCTTCAAATACAACTCGCACTCTGTTTTTATAGCCTTCATCTCTTCTATATCTTCCTTCTCTAATCTAATTTTGTATAGCTCTTCCTTTTCTCCCTTAATAAACCTCTTTCTCTTACTTTGAGTAAAACTTCTCCTACTTTCGTAAAGCTAGGTCTGTCTTATTTTTCTTTTACTTCTCTTACTTTCTTTCTTCTCTTGCTTCTTCTCTTACTTTCGTGTCCTTTTGTTTCCATCTTTTTTTGTGTCCCCTTGTTTCCACACCCTTAATTGTCTTTTCATCTCTCTTTCAATAGCATCTATGCCATGTATACTATCCCATTCTATATCTTCGAGCCTACTTTTATATTTAGCTTCAAGACTAAATGTAATTAGCAGAGACTCATGAACAAACCCAATAACAATTGATAAGTGAGCCAATTAAGTAACCCAATAACAATTATTTCGAAAGCTAAGAAGTGAACGGTCTAGTACCTGCAAGGTAAGAGGGCATCGGTAAGTTATCCTATACCAAATATGCCCTCTCACTCATGTCACATTAGGAAGTACCAGTCTCACCTAAAAATAACGTGACAGTATTTGCTTAGAAGAATATTCTGCACTAATATTTTTTACGTTTATCATAAGATGGTTTTGTTCTTCTTGTTGATTTTGACAGGCACATATTTCAACATTTTCTTTGCGTAACTAGCGAGACAAAGTATTCGCTTTCAAATTATTTATAATAAAGTCATGGATCATTGAATATTATTGCTTTATTTATTGTTAAAAATAATCGCTTTTTGAGTGCTGGTCACCTTATTGTTTTAATCACAAATCTTTCTAAATGTCAGCTACCACACGTTTCAATTGAGGTTCAAGAAACACACAGAGAGTATCCAATTAGTAAAGTCAATTCAAACGCATTATTTTAAATAGGTATATGTGATCAGAGATTTGAGTAGAAATTGGTTCGAATCCAGTAACGTACAGTTCAATAAATCTTTTTAAATATTGTATTTATCGCTTCGCACACATTTAATGACATCTTTCTTCATGTTGAATGCACAGAATTTTTTTAATTTACGTGAACTTTAGATCTTATTTGTACTTTAAATCAACTAACTTACGACGAGCGCTACTTTCGGAGTTTCGCTCCTCGTCAAGTACGTGTGTGTTAAATCTTTCTGCTTGGACCTTACATTATGCTACAGGCACTTAACTTAAAAATGGTGTATTTTTACCATTGTACCTTTAGTCAATAGAAAGAGCCGTATTAAATTGACGTACGACGAGCGCTCGTTTCGGAGTTTTGCTCCTCGTCAATCATGTTTCGCTCCTCAAGGAGAGAAACTCCAAGACGAACGCTCATCGTACGTTTGTTTATTTTAAGTGCAAATAAGTTTTTTTTATTCAGTGTGAACATAGATGTCATTGAATGTGCACGAGGCGATATTTAATAAATACACGATATCGGTAGATAACTATTTATTTGAAAATTATTTGATTATCAGCAGTAAAGCCGTTTTTATTTTTTTTATAAACTTTTTAAATTCTACTAAATGATTGTATTGAGTAGTTGACTTCACTAAATCTGTAGCAGCTTGTAGATAATGATATTTGATAAAAAAAAATTTTTTGAAAGTAAATATATATATTAATTGCACTTGTTACTTGTTGAAATTTACTTATTGAAATTCTTAAGTAAAACAGCTTAATTTGCTGAAGCGTTTTACTGATATTATTGCAAGCTCGTGAAGAAAGATAGCTGTCACGAAGTTAAGTGGTCAAAAACGACGTTTAGTATAAGACTCAAATATAATTTTAAAACTCAACAATTATCAAAATCAATTTACAATAAAGATCACGTAAAAAATTACAATTAAAAAAAGAAAATAGTTTTAAGTTTAGAATTAATTGTCGCGGCCAGCTAAATAGCCTAATTTCCGTGGCCAGCTAAATAGCCTAATTTCCGTGGCCAGCGACATCGCCTAATAGCCGCGGATTCGTCGCGGCCATTGATATGGTCTAATTGCCGCTGCCAGCGACTTGGCCTAATTACCGCGGCTAGCGAGATGGCCTAATTTCCGCTGCTTTGCCGCGGTCAGCGAAATAGCCTAATTTCCGTAACCAGTGACATGGCCTAATAGCCGCGGCTTTGTCGCGGGCATTGACATGCTGTAATTGCCGCGGTCTGTGACTTGGTCTAATTTCCGCGGCCAGCGACGTGGCCTAATTAATAATCTACAGGGTCTAATTGCCGCGGCCAGCGATATGCTCTGATTGACGCGGTCAGCGATATGGTTTAATTGCCGTGGTTAGCAACATGGCACGGGCCTATATAAAAGCACGCGCGTATTCGAATGCAACGTTGTGTCAAAATTTCAAGAATATATTGTATTCCCATTTTCCCAAGATAAACATATACCATCGCAGACTTCTATGTAGGCTTTTTTAAGATATACAATTCCGTTATATATTATTTTGATGTATCTCATAAGGTTTAACCAACTTTTAATCAAAAATTTACACTCAATGAAATCATAAACGCGAAATAAGGATATCGCGTTAAGAAGCACGCTTTGAAGTGTCGCGCTGAAAAGCACGTTTTTAAAATAAGTATTTTCTTTACTAATGAGCTCCGCACATACGTGTGGTTGCTACAAGTCGTTCATTGCTAAACAACGACGCGCTTTATATAGAGCAGAAGAAGCAGAGGCTGCATTAGTGCGTGCAGCCGACCATTTTGTTGCGCGTAATTTTAAGTCTGTGATATCTTCTAAAATATTCATTTAAATGATATGCTGTACAGGACAATTTTGATCTATATTACATTAAAAAATTGGAAGTATAATTGAGGTTCCTAGAAGTATAGAAAAGGAATCCTGCAATACAAGGACTTCAATACAAACACTTTTTCTTTAGCACATAGTGGAAACTTCAGACAAAGATTTACTATCAACCGTTGATGCAATATTATGGTCTAAAGACTTTCACCAGGTATATTTTTTTGATGAAATCAAGATGTGGAAAAGAAATTTTCTTGGGCTGAACAAGAAAGTGTTAGTACTAACTCCAACATATTTCATTTCAGCTCTTAATGAATGCAGTGAAGTTGTATTTCCATGTGATTATAAAGCCTTAAAATTTTTTATGGACCTGTTACAACTCCAGAACGGTTCTTTTCGACCTTGTGCGTATTAAAGAACAATTTGAGAAACTCAGCAGGAGAAAAAAGGCTTAATGGACTGGCGCTCATGTAATTTTGGCGTAAGAAATGTCAAAAAAGCCTAGAAGACATTTGTTAAATTAAGTGAAAGGTGTAAATAACAGTTTCTTGGAAAATATGTATCTCAGTTTCCTTTTTGCTTTTAGTAATTCAATGCTTAATATGTTTGATGTGTGTTTCAATATTGTTGATTTTTCTTTTTACTGTTTTATTAAATGTCATTTTTAGGAATACAAATATCATATATTGTGTCTCATTTTTATTTTTGTACATAAATTAAATAAATAACTATGTATACTAACAATATTTATGTGTCTTATGTCGATTAGCTATGAAGAGGTCACCAAAATAAGGGATAGAGAAGGGGAAAGGGGTCCATGTGTAAAACAATGTTGAGAACAACTGTGTCGTTCTATTGTTTCTTGAAGTCTTGATGTCGGAGATTATTTCGAAGATAATTACAATTTTAACTTTACTCAAGACATTGAAACTACTCCTTAATTCTATGTAGATTTAAAAATTTTAATTAAAAAAAGTATGAGGTACTAAACGCCACTGATCTAATATACTGATCCCATTAAAAACGAAGAAGTTATACTAAGCATATCATTTTAACCGATAATATGTTAATTTAATTGTACCTTCATTAATCTGTGACGTGTTAATGTCGAAGACACGAAACTGATAACAAACATAGAGGTGCCTTTAAAAATGATAAGAAAATCTATAAGAATTCATTTATACCAAAAGCTCAGAAATGACTAAAACGATTGAATATCTTACTGTATGTGTTGGACATGATCTCACTAGTTTCAACTCAATGCTGTCTTTTAATTAAGAAAATATTTTTATTCAAGGAAGTAAGTAAGCAAATATACCTTTATTAGTATCAACAAAAATACAATTACATTTCTGTCATTATCTCAATACCAAAATAAAAAGTTCTAAGTCACGTATATACATTGATGATTAAATACATGAACATTAAATACATGAACAATTTACTAATCCATAACATAAAACCACTCCCCTCCTTTATCTAATCTGAAACACAGAAAAATACAAAGAACCTAAAAAGAGGCACAAATTAATTCTAATTCTGCTCTCTCAGCATTTCCCCCCTAGACCCCCCCCCCCGCCATTCACAACACCCAATATCCTCCCTTGTTCTTGCAATCTCCCTTAAAATTCTTTTCATTATTTCCAGCCCACTCTCCTCTTGGCCCAAGCTAATTCTCCAATGTTCCCTCAGCATCCTTTCCTGTTCCTACCACTCAAACCCTCCACCATCACTCATCTAATGTAACCACACTTCTTCCTCTCTAACACATACTCTACGTATCTTGCTCTTTCATTCCATACCTATTACCCTTCTGTGCACTGTCACATCAGAATCTCGCATTCATTCTCTTTTCACCCACAGTTAATCCAGATCTTAAGTATAATGGCATCTCTTCCACCACTCTTTATACTTACTATTAAACACACTATCCATTATTTTTTCTAACCTCTCCTGCCTCTCTAGATCTATTATTCTCTTTACTACCTCATACACAATTTCGTCACCTTCTATAACCCCTTTCACAATGACATGAGAAAAATGTATTGATTTATTGTCAATACTTTGAGGCACTCCATACCGATTTGAAAATATTTTGAACAATGAAGATTTCCTTTTGAATATGAGGAAATCTTCTGAAGAAAGAATTGCTGGAAATTTCTAAGAACAAAAAATTTTAAATTTAAATTCAAAGACGAATAATACTCGGAGCTCGGGTAGCAAAACTAGATATGTAACATTTATATCGGACTTTTGAACTATCAAGTAGCTTATTGATGGTAGAATGTGGATTTAATTCACTCGCAAATCTTCTATCTAGAAAAAATTAGAGCCTTGCGGATTCTATTGACATAAGTAGCGCCAAATTAGCCAAATTATTTGCAAAACACTATTTCATTCTCCACATTAATAAAGGGAGCCCACGACCTTCAGATTAATTTAAATTAATATTAAACATGTTTATTACATTTTTTATTATAATCTGTTTAATAGAGGCAAATTTCTGGTGGAGCCTTTTTAAGCTTTTTGGGGTAAAAAGAGAATAGAGGGTCAAATTAGTTTGGCTGCAAACTATAATGTTGTTTCTAAGCTACATGTCTCTTACAAATAACTTAAATATATATAATAAATGAAGATATTTGATTTATATTTCTTCAAGTGAGATACAAACATTGTCACCAATTTCCTGTGTTGTCAATTATAGTCAACAAGGGAACATTCAATATTACTGAAAAATAACTTGTTGAGTTCTGAACTACGCGTTAATATTTAATATTTAAAGTATTAAATAGTTATGACAAAAATAATTTTGTTGTAGCGAGTAAATTAAAACACTTTCTATCAATTATAAATATACACATGTTATTTTACACAGCATCTGACATTAGGTTTTAACTTTTTGTATCGAATAGCTTTTTGAATTTATTCTATATCTTTTTCAATGTTCTTCTATTGTCTAATGCTGGAATTTCCAAGCTGAGCCATGTGGTGCCCCAAAGACCTACAAAAAATTGTTTGAGCATCTTAATACTAATCTTAATAGCATCTTAAGAATAAAAAGTGCCACATCCTGCGAGCTCGTAACACAAACCATCCGAGTGATGAATTGGTTCGAGCAACAAAATGGCTGACATGACACATCAAGCGATAATAAGGAAATTTTATCCGATACTCAAAGGAAATTGCAAAGAGTAAGAAAATGTATCTGCTGTTCATTGATTTAAAGGCTGCTTTTGATAGGGTAGCGAGAGAGAAGTTGTGGGTGAGAATGAAGGAAGTAGATATATCAAAAGGAATGACGAGAATGATAAAGGATATGTATGAAGGAACAAAGGTAAGAATGAGAGTGAATGAGAAGGTATCAGCATGGTTATGAGATCAATAAAGGAGTGAGGCAGGGGTGCCCTCTGAGCGCTTCACTTTTCAACATTTATTTGTCGGATTTGGAGGAGGTGTTGCGGAACGGACAAGGAAGTGGAATTAACATTGGAAGAAGAAATATAGGGATGGGAGAGGATTAGTAGTAAACGTGGAGAAAACAAAAGTGATGGTATGTAAGAAGAGAGGGAGAGAATGCAGAAAGGATGAATTTTGTATAGGTAGACATAAAATAGAAAGGGTGAAGAAGTTTAGATATTTGGGATTTGTGCTGTCGCAAAATGGGAGATATAAGGACGATATAGAAATGGCGACAAAAAAAGCGAGAGCGGCGATAGAGAGAATGAGAATGATATGGGAGAGGAAGTTTGGGGAATCTGTCAAAATGAGAAATAGGATAATGGATGTATGTGTGAATGGCATTGTAATGTATGGAGCTGAAGTATGGGCTGTTGAAGAAAGGGAGATGATGGAGAGGGTGCAGGTAAGTTGTATGAGAAGAATGTTAGGATTACATAGAAATACGCCTAATGGTATTGTTCGGCAAGAAGGAGCTAAATTTAAAATATGGATTAGCGGTGTGAAAAAGATGATGAACTTTAAGCGGAAAGTCCTTAGTGATGAAAGGTACAGATTATGTAAAGAAGTGTACATGAATGGATGGAAAGTAAGAAAGGAAGAATGTGTGAATGAATGGATTAAGAGAAGAAAGATAGTGAATGAGAAGGTTGGATGGTCTACAAGCAGGTGGTTGGAGAAGATGTTGATAGGTGTGGAACTCTCTCATGAGAGTATAGAAATAATGATGTACGTAGAAAGGGAAAGCAAACTTGAGAGTAGCAGATATAATAATAGATATAGCTGAATAATGAAAGAAGATGGAATGTGTGAGTATTTGCTATCAGATTTAAGTATGTCTGAGAAAAGATTGATTGCAAGGTTTAGGTGTGGGAATGAAGAGGGGCTAAATAAATTTTAGATGAATGAACAAGAAAGAGTGTTTAGAATATGTGGTAGTGACCAGGAAAGGTGGAGCCACTGAGTATAGGAATGTGATGGAATAGAATGGTTGGATAGAGAAAGGCGTGATAACTGAAGGCTAAGCTTAGGGATGGAGGGAAAGAGTATAGAATTAATGAAGAGAATTT
Source organism: Adranes taylori (assembly GCA_009867245.2). NCBI lineage: Eukaryota > Metazoa > Arthropoda > Insecta > Coleoptera > Staphylinidae > Adranes > Adranes taylori. The sequence goes on from WYDF02056015.1 coordinate 7,493, forward strand.
TGGAGGAAATAAACAAAAGAAAGAAAAGGGAAGAAGTTCTTAGGGAATGAGAACAGAGTAATGAAGTAATTAAAAGCCTTGCCTTCTGCCGATGTCCTTTAATAAGAATCTATTATGTTAATTTGGTTTATGTTCTGAAGTATGTTTGGTTTTTGTAGTTTTTGCTAATAAAGGTTTTATCTGTCCATATAATAAATGAAGATATTTGATTTATATTTCTTCAAGTGAGATACAAACATTGTCAGCTTGGTTCTAGCAACAAAATGGCTGACATGACACATCAAGGGATAAACATAATCTTCATGTAAGTTTATCAATCCTTTACTATTATATATCCGTAAATATTATATTTCCTTAGTTATACACGTATAGTGATTCTGAACCTGAAATCAAATTACCAATTCAATATTAAGACCTAAATTGAAATTACAGCAATCATTTAATTTTCGTATCATTAGTAATCAATCTACTAGTAATTTAATTAATACGAGGGTTAATCAAAACATTTCTAGTGAACAAAATTTTCAAAGTAATTTTAATTGTAATTTAAGTATAATTATTTCAGGTAATAATTTAAATATGGCAAATACAAATATTGAGGCCAACATTCAAAATTTCCATGTGAATGCAATACCATTTGTTGATGGTACACAATCGATATTACCGTTATTCATTGCAGCTTATGAAAATTTGATAAAGACTTTTCTAGGTACGACAAATGTTAATAATACTAGAAACCAATGGGTATTTAGTACTATTATCAGGAAACTTACAGGTAGGGCTCAAAGTTTAATAGGCTCTAGGGGATATGAGATGGATATGAGCTAGAAAATAAAAGATCTGTTGAATCAGTACTTTGCTGATCAAAGAAATGAAGATTCTTTAGTTAGAGACCTAATGACTTTAAAACAAGACCCCAAAGAAACTCCTTATCAGTTAGTCATGAAAAATATAAGACTATCGAAGTCTTCTGCAAACAAAACTTCGGTTAACAATTACAGATGAGCAAATTCGTACTCTAAAAATAGGTATATATGATAAAATGGCTCTTTAAACATTTTTACATGGTTTGTCTGGTCAGTTAGCTTTAGCAGTTTGTATGCAAAAGCCCCAGAATCTTGAAGAGGCTCTGTCAATTGTCCTAGAGGACGAAAACTTTCAATATGGCGAAAGACAGATGAAATATTTACAAAATATTCAACAAAACAGTTCACCAAATATTTTTTTAAATAATAATTCATTAAATATCGTAAATACAAGACCATTATCATTTCCTACGAACAATTTTAGAAATAATAATAGCTCATATAGTTACAACTATCAACCACCAAATAATATTACTAACTTAAATCTATTTAGAAATAATTTTAATCAACAAAGAACTTTTTATTTTCCAAATGTTTCTACGAAATATTCCACAAAATAATTTTGGTTATTCTAATTATTTGCGAAACAATCCAAATTTAAATAATCAAACTATACCTAATCAAAACCAAAATCCACCAAGGTTTAATAATCCGCAACCTTCACCAACTACAACCAATGTGTTCAAACCAAACCCTAACTACAAGTCAAGCTACAAACAAACTCCAATGGACATATCTATAATAAAATCAGTTAGACCTGTCCAACAAAATAAAATCCACCAACAACATATCCAATCTAATGCGCTTGATTTATCAGAAAATAAAATAAATCCATTCAATGAAACATTCTATCCTGAATATCCTCTCGATGATTATACAGATTTTGAACAGTCAAGTTATGCAACTGTTGAAAATTATCCAGCAAATGAATTTCAGTATCACCAACAAACAGAAATTCAACCCAACGAACTAAACCAAAATATTTACGATTCTTTGAATATATGCGCAACCAGTAATAAATATAAATTTTGAAAACAACTCTAAATTACCATATATAATTATTCCAATCGTAAATTGTTGATCGATACAGGAAGTACGAAGTCTATTTTACAAAAAATATAGCACATAAATTTTATTCTAATTTTCTTCAAAAGAATCTTTCACAATGAAATCGGTTCATCAAACAACTTTTCATGATGAAATTGCAATAATTCCCTTACCCAGAAATTTCAACACAGGTAAGACTAAGTATAAGTTCTACAAGGTGGCGCAAAAGTAATGTCATAATTTGAATTGGCCGCCATTTTTGCAGATGGCGCCAAATGTCAATGTGCTAACGATCCAATTTTACAATATCTTGATTACGAAAAACCATTTATTCTTACAGCAGATGCTTCTAATGTAGCTTTAGGCGCAGTATTATCACAATGTTCATTAGGTAGTGATAAGCCCGTAGATTTCGCTTCACAAACTGTAAATGGTGCCGAGTCAAAATACGCGACAATAGAAAAAGAACTTCTAGCAGTAGTTTGGTCCACCGAGTACTTCAGACCATATTTGTACGGACTCAAGTTCTACATTTATACAGATCATGGACCCTTAGTTTGGCGAAATTAAAAGAACCTAATTCTAAATTAATGAGATGGAAACTAAAACTTGCAGAATTTGATTAGGAGATTATTTATAAAAAAGGTCAATACAATAGCAACGCAGACGCTCTTTCTAGAATACAAATCAATGCAATAGAAGACTAATTAATTTCTAGAGGTTTAAGTACCCCAACATATGATATAAACAATAAACCCTGAAAAACAGTATATAGTTCTATCACCATTAAACACTGATTTCGATTTTATACCTATAGTACTTCCAGAACCAATACAACCTTTAATTCCAGAAAATCTAAAGATTCATCCAAGTACTAGTCATTCAATTCAACCTAATAGAGAAGATACTGTAGAACTTATAAATCGAACTTATGACAATATGACAGAAAGTGATCACTTGCAAATTTATCCAGAACTAGAGAAAGGTATACAAATATCCGAGACAGCCATAGAAAAATTCCCAAATGAATTTTACATCAATTCAGTATTTAACAATCCCAGACCAGGTAAACAGATTTAGGTAATCAAAATAAATATCTAGTCCAAATTTCTAAATCAAATATTTCATATTATTTTAATTTTGATACACCCAGACTATACGAAGACTTTAGCAGAATATACGTGAAATATTTAATATAAATGCTCCAATCATTATCAGCTGTCGAAAAAGAATATCTTTATAGCTGAAGAAGACGAAATAACCCAGATAATTAAAAATTATCACGGAGGTAAAACAAATCACCGTGGAATTGTTGAAACAATGAAAACCCTTTCTAACAAATCTTATTTCATTCATATGAGATAACAAATCATTAAAGTTATAAATTCATGTGAAATATGTAAACGGGCAAAATACGATAAAAACCATCCACATATTCCTTTAATGTTGACAGAAACAGCAACCAAACTATTTCAGATTTTACATGCTGATACTTTCACAGTAGATTCTCACCATCACAGAAAAATTTTCCAAATTAGGTCAAGCTATCCAAATAAATAGTAAAAACCCTTTAGAAACTGCAAATGTTTTTATAAGTATTCCTCATTTTACGGTGTTCCCGAACAAATAGTCACAGACTGTGGAACTGAATTTCTAGCAGATATAATCAAACAATTTATGGAACTTCATAAAGTAAAACTTCATTATACAACTCCCAAACATCCAAATTCAAACAGTGACGTAGAAAGCTTACATTTAACATTGCTATAACACATAAGAATCCTAAAACAAAGTCATCTTAAAGAATTAGTACCCGTAATAATGCATTTTGCAGTAATGGCTTACAATCATTCCATTCATTCAACAACTAATTATGCACCTTTGGAATTAATCCTAGGACATTCATGTAATTGAGAAATCCTTGAGATAAATGACCAAGAAAAAGTTCTACACGATTTCGTAGACAATCACAAAAAATAAAGTAAGTACTCTCCATGACAAAATTAAAGAAACAGAAAAACACAAATTAGACTTAATCACCAAACGTAACAACCGTGATGACACACAATTATTTGGTTATCTAATTGGTTATAGAAGTTTATGCTAAAAACGGTAAACGCAGTAAAAGTGCTCCTAGATGAGAAGGACCTTTCTAAGTTATTACCATAAACAACAAACACGTAGCGACTATTCAAAAAGATAAAAAAAAAACCTTTACAAAGACACCTCCGTAATTTAAAGCATCCCCATGTTTCAGATGAATCATTTGGACCATCAGCTACTCAGCAGGACAAATTGAATTTCAAAAAGTTACCACCAATCCTTGAATGCTAGTAAATAAAATTGGCAATCCCAATTCAACCCTTAATAGACAACTACATTTCATATCGTTCAAGTCAATAAAATTAATAAATCTGTACAACAATCCGAAATGAAAATCATACATTATATTAAACATATTGGGAGAATAGATATCGTTGCAATGTCACAACCTTCATTAAGAAATTAATTATAATAGTTGTTC
>WYDF02056026.1:0-25273 GCA_009867245.2 Adranes taylori
AGGGGAGTGATGGTAATGGATTGGCTTTATAGACTATTGCGAGAGCCATAAATAGGAGGTTAGAAGAAGAAATCTATGGGAAGGAAATTCTCATACGCAGAATGGATTCATAAGAGATAGGGGGGCGGTTGGCAGTATTGTTACGATCAACTATGTGATGAATAGGGAGGTAATAAAAAGATGGAAGTTATAGCTTCTATTTGAAGACCTGAGAGCGACGTTTGATGGGATTGTGAGGAAGAAATTGTGGAAGAAAATGGGGTATGTAGGGATATCGAGTACAATGATAATTATGATAAAGGGATTATATTAAGGTACGAAAGTAAAGGCGGGAGTTAATGATAGTATGTCTGAATGGTTTGAGGCCAAAATGAGAGTAAGGCAGGTATGCTCGCTAAGTGCTTGCCTGTTTAACATCTATTTATCAGATTTGGAAGATGTGTTGGAAAGGGTTCAGGTAAGCTAAAAATTGGACGTGTAAAAGTGTGATCTGTTACCTATTCAGAAGATAGAGGGAAGAGTGATAGGGAAGAGTGATGAAAGAAATGATTGGGAGAGTAAAGGAATATATAGATAGAAGGGGATTGGAAATGAATGTGGTAAAGACAAAAATAATGGTGTGTAAGAAGGGAGGGAGAGAATTTAGAAAGGATGTATTCAATATCGGGGGACAAAGGATTGAGAGAGTAAAGAAACATAAATAGTTAGGTTTCTTATTGGCCCAAAATAGATCGTGTAAGGAACATGTGGAAATCATTACGGAGAAGGCGAGCGGAGTTATAAATAGATTGAGGATGGAATAGGGGAGAAAGTTTGGAGGGTCAGTTAGAATTAGGTTGAAGATTATGGAAGTATGTGTGGATAGCATAATGATGTATGGAGCTGATGTATGGGTAGTAGAGGAAATAGAGAGGATAAAGAAATCAGATTGGATGTGTGAAAAGTATGTTGGGATTGGATAGGAATATGAGAAATGAGACTGTACTGCAGGAGATGGAAAATATTAATGTTAGATAAGTGCAGTGAAGAGGTTGGGAAAGTATGAAAGGATGAAGGGAGAAGATTGGCGAGGTAAGTATACAAGGGAAGAAATGTTGAATGGGGGAGAAAATGGAAGTGAGAATGGATGGATTAAGGGCAGAATAAATATTGTCGACGGAGAGATGGTTAGACAAGATGATTGGATGTTGTGGTGGAGAGAATAAATTCACGGAGAGGATAAGGGATGTTGAAAGGCTACACAGAAAAGGAAGAATCAAAGAAAGTAGATAGAATAGTAAGTATAAGTGGTTTAGGGATGAGGATGGAATGGCTAAATATCTAGAATCAGTATTATAAACGGTAGAGAAAAGAATAATTGCATGTTTAGAGTAAAGATTTAGATGCGGTGATGGGGAAGGTGGAAATAAGTATTGGATGAAAGCATATGAAAGAAGTGAAGGATATGTGGAAAAAAAGAGGAAAACAGGATGCATTCGATAAAGGAGAGCGTGGGGATTGAGTGTAGGGAAGAGGAAAAGGAAATGGGAAAAATGGAGGGTATGTTTCGGTAAGGAGAGAAAGGGGATAAGAATAATTAATAAAATTAGGATGAAATAAATAAAAGAAGGCAAAAAATAATAAAGAAAGAAGATAGAAGAGAGTGGAATAAGGACATCGTAGGGATTAGCCTTTTCTTCTCCTGGGAGGGGGTAAGGAAAGAATTTAAGAATGCAAATTGAATTAATGTAATTAAAGACTAGTGTTCCAAAAACTCCATTTAATAATAATTTGCATTATAGGTCAGCTTCTAAGTCCAGCAAGTTCAAGTTTGTTGACATGTTTCGTGGAACCTATTAGCGCTTCATCAGAACTATAAAATAGCCATCAGAATGGCTATTTTAAATATATAATTTGAAGAGTAAGAAAAAATTTTTACCCCTTGTATTTACATGTTGATTTAAAATTTTTAAAAGTTATCATTTTATCTTTTTAAAAGTTATCATTAAAGTATTGGAAAACAAAAGTTTATATATTTTGTTAACCTTTCGTTTCTTATTAGCTTATCAAACGTAGACTTAAAGTCAATAAAGAAATCAGTAAATTTTTTTACGCTTTTACGCAGTCTATTCTTTCGTTTTTTCCTTAAATACCTTCAAACATTCCTCTAAGATTCTAGGCTGTCATTCTAGGCTGTCAATCCCTCATTACTATCATATCAAACCCCTTCCTAGTCCTTTCAATCCCACCAGTCCAAAAAGGTATGCATTTATCAAACTTCTTATTTGTATAAACTGTTATCATCAACCACTTTGTCTCACCCATTCTCAATCCCCTTCCAACTACTCTCTCTCTCTCAACAAATCCCTTAACCTTCATATTTCTCTCATAATTAACCATCCACTTGCTCTTCCTTTGCCAAACATTTTGCTCGCCTCTTGCATACAGCAAGAATACCCTTCATGCAACACATTTCTTACATCATCCCATATATCTCCTTCGATTCTAGTTTACACCAAACCTATGACATCGAATTTCTTTAAATATTCCATAAACCTCTTATCTATCAATTTTCTTCGCTACATTCCAGCAAACGCGTTTTAATTTTTTCCCCGTAATATACATACACAGAAATAATGACAGTGCTTACCTGATATGCGATCAGACATTTGTTCCGCGTACATTTCAACAATTTGGACAGCTTGATCCTCAGTGATGTCAGGTGTTTCATATAAGGACACTGATATTTCTTTACCATCAAGCGAAAATGATAGTTCTCCATGATCATTTAGCGTTAGAGACATATCGCCTTGTGGTGTATCATAAATCTGCGAGGATCGTTCTTCATGTATAGTTGATAAAGAAGGTACTCTTGCTAATTCAATTCGTTGTTGTTCAGCTCTTGTTTTATTTGATTCATCGAAAGCAAGTAATGAAGCTGAGCTAGATACAATACCCATACAATTTTTGGCTTCACAAGTATATGTTCCAAGGCAGCAAGTACCATCCTAGAGAGGGGTAAAAGGCTAAATATCGTAGTAACATTTTTAAATATCTACTTCTTACATAAAAAATTTTTTTTACTTTGAATAATTATTTTTGTATTTAAGTTATTAGTTATAAGCATTTCAAGTTAAACTTAAGGAGTTACGAGTTCCTCTAATCAAGTTTTCAATTAATTATTTTTCAGAGCTGTGACTTTCAGTGCCGAAAGTTCAGAGGGCGGGGGCGTATGTAACGCTAAAAATAAGTGGTTAAATAAATTCACTTTCTTTAATTTTCTTTAAAGCTTGTAATATATATTCTCAGGGACACATGTGAATAGCCCCAGCTTTTATCTTAGCTCGTCCCGGGCCGAAAAGGTATGCTACCGCAAGAGGAAGTGACGAAATAACTTAGGCTACGTGATTAGAGAGAGCACATTAAAAAGTATTTCAATTAGTAAAAGTAGGATGGGGCGAGCTTTAGTACACCACTTACCCCGATGAGCACAATCGATTTATTTATATATCGAATATGTTCCCAAAGCTAGAACAATTGGGTTTAGAGTTTTCGCTCATTAAGTTTTAATTTTTGTCTCCGGGTTTTCTTAGTTTTAGTATGCGATTTTTAGATATAGACTACGCGATTATTTTAGTCATTCATTTTTATTGTGAAAGATTGAAATATTAAATGTAAACAAAAATTATATTAATTTGATTTAAAGCTTCGAGCACCTCTAAGTTTTTCTGATTTGATTTATATAAATAATTGTGATTTGATTTGAATAAATTAATTATGGTTTTACTTGAAAACTAATTTATTTTGCGTAGCGTAAATAATAATGATTTAATTTCTTTGAATAAATAACGTTGATTATATTTTGAATAACTAATTGTTTTTGTTTTCATAAATAAATTCTAATTAAATGTAATAAATTCGTCAATTTGAAATTCGCCAAGTGAATAGCAGTTGTAATGAAACGTCGTAACTAGATTATTTTTTTGCCATGTTTTACTAAATCTAACCTTTGATTATGCACTTAATAAATAAGTTGATGTTCGCTCGGAATTATTCATTTTGCTGAAAGCACTTTATTTTCTTGTTAATAAATTCCGTTAGGGTTTTATGGACTTTATAAATTATGAACTTTAGCTATGTCCTCACTTAACTTGTATTACTCTGACTCCTGTTTAATTGGATGGACTTTAACTGGACACAGAATTGATTAACCAGTTAGGGTTTATACAACCCCTTGTCAAAATTTAAAAGTGACAATATGGAACAGGATAGATTTAATAAATTTACCTCTCCTGATGTAATCCTATGAATATCTCCTGCTTTAAGCTCCGCACCATCTTTATACCATTTTAATACAGGCTGTGGTACACCTATAACTTTACATTCTAAATTAACTGCACCCGCTTCAGTTAATACTGCTCTTAAACACTCCAGAAATCGTGGTTTTTTGAAATGTTTTGGTATGATCAATCGCAAATAGCATGAAGTAATGGAATGACCATGTTCATTGCTTGCAATACATTTCCATTCAGCTTGATCAACAAATTCTAAACGTATGACATCCAAATGGCAATGACCTAAACGTTCCAGATTTATTGAATAACGCTCAGGTTCGGTATCGATCGGTTGATCATCTCTATACCAGTTTAGCATGGGCTGAGGTGAAAAAGATACTGAACAAAGAAAAGAAAAAGCTAGAAAATGATAACATTTAAAATAACTTTCAAATACCTTGTACGCTAAATTTAAACTCGTCATTAATTTTGGCCTCACAACTTTTCAAACCATGCAAAAATATTGGTGCCTGACTTTTGGCTATGAGTTGTGCTTTTTCTTCATCATTTAACTGATTCTGAATATCTTCCACAGTTAATTCTGCATAACTTGTTGCTTCACCCATACAATTTTTGGATATACAACAATATGAGCCCAATGAATTTGTTCCGGTTAGTTGATAAACATCACCTGGTTTTAATTCCTGTCCATCTTTAAACCATCTTAGAAAGGGAGTTGGCGAACCAACCACTTTACATTCAAATGATACCAAACCTTCATCGGTAAGAATAGCTTTGAGGCTTTCCATAAATTTTGGTTTACGGAAATGTTTTGGAACTACAAAAAAAACATATAAATTTAAATTATGCGAGAATTTTTTTTGATTTCATTTGGCCTTTATCTTACTGGACATTTTAACTTGTGCAGTCGTTATAGCATTAACATTTCCGTTGCTCGTTGCGACACATTTCCATTCGCCCGCGTCACATGCTTCTGTAGGATGAATTTCCAACATGTAACCACCCAAACCATCAGCCATTTGTTTATATCTGGAACCGGATACCTGATCATCAATACGGCCGTCGGAATTGTACCAGGTGATACTTTTCGGCCAAGGTGGTACTCCAACTAAAATTTTAAAAACTGTTAATGCTTCTAGTGTCTTGAGAATCCAGACATTTATGTAGCACAACCGTTCGGATTCAAACCTATGTTTCTGCAAGCAAATTGTTTAACAATAATTCTAAAGGCATTTTATTCACTTTTATCTCGTTATTTTGGGATGTACTTAGAGGTAAAGTTATCGAAGTGAAGAAAACTTTACTAAAATCCGTGAATGCCGCTTTTGCTGTGAAGAAGGCTATTGAGAAAAGGCTTAAACATCAATCAATGGTGATCAATTATTGACTGATTTCTTTGGGGAACATCCCGAGACTTATGACAAGGAGAACATACCTTTTAGTGTCACAAATAGTTGTAAGTCACCGTTCTCCTAATCGTTCTAGATTACCACTTTGTTATCGGTCACATACCTTTAGATACCTAATGATACTCTAGATACCACATACCTAATGATCAATCAAAGTGAACAGTAAAAATAGATAAAATATTTTTTCCAAAGAGTGGTCGTATAATTAAGATTTCATATGTTTTATTTAGTAGATTCTATGTATACTTCTACTAATACTACTCCTAATAGTTAATTGTTTTGTATAAAATACGATAGCAAACGTACCATTTCAAAATCTTTTGGAAATAAATAGTTCACTCTAGGTTACGTTCAAATTACAAAACATACCTGTTTTATTATATGAATGTAACTTAATAGTTTACTACTCAGCTAGGTAAAAACTCCTCTTTGAACTATGTTGTGATTTGTTTACGTTCTACAGTAATCAATACAACGTTTCTGAAATTTAAAGCTAAAGTAAGCTAACTAATTTTTTTAACAATTTGTGTATCTACGATTATCTAATAAGAATTCTCTCACAGCGACCACAACTGAAGTAGATACAAAGTTTTGCGACACTTGTTCACTAAATGAATAAAAAAATTTCTGCCAGACGCGGTTTTAACACGAATATTTCTCTATCGTCCGACTACCCCCTTTTTCTTAAGTTTGTTGATTCCGCGCGCTCAAACAATCGACAAATTTGAGTTCGTACAGACAGAAGAACTAACACCTACAGTATAATAATAATACAACCCAGTAGTATCATGCGGCTTTCGGTTGTCCAGATAAATTATAAGGAATTCGTGCTTCAATATACATTTTGTTTCACCTAAATATTTTCATGGCAATTTTACTTACATATACACTTTCAATTACAATTTTAGAAGAGAATTTTCTTTTCTGTGTTAGCACGATTTATGGCTTCAGCGGAGGCTTCAACGACCGAAATTGACTTATTGGTTTTGTAAACCATTAATATTTTTCGAGCTATTGGTCACGCCTATGATACACAAAGAGTGTACCAGCATCAAAAGTTCACATATAAAAAGCCAACTCAGCCAACTTAGCCAGTATACCAGTTCCAGGCTGAAGAGGATGATAAATCCTAGAGCCTCCTTTAAACAAACTCACCAATCTCCCAACAATATACAATCCCAACAGGGAGTGGAGTTTAGTGGGTAAAAATCCCATAGTTGTTGGATGCACCGGGCATCCTTCCTCTTTTGAAGATTCTCCACTTCCTACGTAAAATAAAAAAAAAACTTAGCCAGACGCAATTATGAATTGGTGGTCTTCCTTATTGGGCGAGAATATTCGTAAGCCACAATTTCCAGGAAAATGACCAAATCTGTCTTTTGAGTGCTTATTCGCGGTCTTGAGTATGATTTGGTCCAAGTAATATGTACGAGAAAATCTTTAATCATCAAGCTACATATAACACTCTTTACTTTAGCTGAATCTCCCGTTCCTCTTATTGCCATTTCCTATTATTTCTGCTCGCTCTTCTATTTTATAACACTTCTTTATTAACCGCGTCTTCAATGCAGAAAAGAGGAGGCGGCCGTCGCAAGAAGTTGGAAGCAAAGCGCCGTGCACACGAAATCAACGAGAATATTATCGAGACGACTCCAAAAAAGGCCCATCAAATTACGTTGTGCCTATTGTAGATGAACCGGTGCCAGCTCCACCTCCTAGCCCACAAGAAAATGCGCCTTCGATCAACAGTTTGCCGATTCCTCCGACAGCCTAGCCCACATTCTGATACCTTCAACTCCGGGTAAAGGATGCCTTTACCCTGTAACCCGTGAAGACCTTCACCGCCGCCTCTTCAGGTACTATTTCGGCGACAGCGAATAAACTTCAGTAAATGATATCCACTCAATCAATCATCATAGTTTTTCTTCAAAACGTTCCATACTTCACTACGACCATAATCAATCATCAGCAATAATAAAGAGAGGTTGCGACAATTTCTTTTGACCAACATTAATCAATATACATTCGAATATTGACAAGCTCTAAGGGACTTTCATGCATAGCCATCCTCAGAGCCGAAGACTCATTATAACACATCATTATATACATGTTCACTTGACGAAATGAAATGGATCATACCAACTGTCTTTGAATCAACATTATGAGTCAATTAAAAATCGCGATGAGAGTATCATCACGTATTATAAATATTAAGAATAATAAACCAAATACTTCAGTCACGAATTCAAATTCTATTATATCTTTCATAGATGATGACAGAACTGATGACGGAACTGAGAGGGAGATATATGTGCAAAGGATGATTAAAGAACAAGCATTGACGAAACGAAAAGGTAGTGAAAGGGTTAATGTGGGATGTGGGATACAAGCAGCGGGGATCGTGGAGGAAGGTATGTAAGTATAGATGGTGAGTATGTGGACAACTGTGTAATTTGGAAGTTAAGAAATTTATCGAATGGGTAGAAGAAAGAGGATTAACGACATGTAATGGGTGAGGTTCTGTTGTGGATTATTTGGTGATGGATGAGATAGGGTGCGAGTGACTGGAATATATGAAATTTGAGAAAGGATAGAATCCGAAGAGATATCGTATGTATGGAGTACGTCAAAGAATAATGAGATGAAAGATTAAATGGTAAAATATGGCTTAAGAGCGATTTAGTGGGCGGAGAAATGTAGGGATGAGCTGACTTGAGGAGAGAGTGGAAATGACAAAGAGAGAGAGAGAGAATGAATGGGAATCAGGGGAAGGAGATGAAAGGAGAATAATCGAAATAAGTATAGAAGAGATAAGAGAAGAAATTCAGAAGATGAAGAGAGGAGGGGTCGCAGGCCCCGACGAGATTCCGGTGCAAGTATGGGGATGCATGCAGGAGGAAGGGAAGAGTGCATTGACAAGAGCGTTTAATGAGATATTAATGCCAAAGGAGAGCGTGTCAATGAGTAGAAATGTTAGTAGATGGTGAAGAAATGGTGAAGGAAGTTGTTGAGAACCTGGTGAATGTGGAGAAGCAAAAGAGGAAAGCAATGATAAGAGGCAGTAGGTTTAATAGTAGATATGAATGAATAATGGTGAAGGATGGGATGGCGGAATATTTAAGATCTAAAATTAGCATGAACGAGAAAAGGATGATAGCGAGGTTCAGGTGTGGTAGCAACGAGCGAGGAAATGAGTGACCAAAAGAGGATTTGTAGAGTGTGTGAGTTGGTCGAAGAAACTTGGTTGCATTTGATGAGAGAGTGTGTGGGAATGGAATGGATGGAAGAAGAACGAGTGATGGGAAAGAATTGGAGGAGATGTATGAAACAGGATGAGTACGGAAGGAATATCATGGAAAAAGTGGTTAATGAAATAAAGAAAAAAGGGGGATATGCGTAGGGATTAAGAAAAGGTTACTAGTTACTTAGTAGGGTTACTAGTAGGTTACTAGTAGGGTTACTAGGAGGGTTACTAGTAGTGTGTGGAAGTAAAGGGTAATACAAAGAAAATAGAGAGTAAAAAGGGATTATCGAAGGTGAGCTAAATAAAGAAATGGGAAGAGGGAAAAGATTTGGGGCATGAATGGCAAAGGCAGATAAGAAGGAGAAAAGAGGGTAGACATAAGAGAAAGGGAAGGGGGTTTAAAGAGAATGGAGAAGTTAGATGAAGGAGAGGGAGATTGGAAGTAAGAGGGTGGAGACATGGCCATACCTTTGCCTAGGATGGAAAAAAAATGGGATGTATTGAATGGGACTACGGGGGTTAAGATTTGGATTTAGTTTGGGATCTTAACTAATAATAGTTAAGTTTATATTAGTTTAATTAAATTGGAGTTGTAATTACCTTTTAATGAAGTTGTAATTGTAATTTATGCCAAATAAAGGTCAATTATTATTATATCTTTCAATTTAAATAATTATTTCGGGAGCTGCTATTAAAACTTTTACAAGCAACCCCTAGATGGCGGTATTAATATGTGGCATTACTATTTTCACACAAGTTGACATTCGTTATTCTTAAAAGAGTGATAGCTCAGAAAGCAACAGAGTAGTTTCTTTACAGAGAGTATTAAAAAAAATTATAGTAAAAAACGGAAATTTTACGTGAAGGTTTTTCTTGAATGAGTTTCTCCCATTATAGAAAAGGCCTAATTTAACAGGAATGCCTCGAATTGCTTTGTGCAATTTTTTGCCGAATAATTCGATCGAAGCTCGTGTTAGTTTGTCAAAAAAATTGATTAGGGGGACTGCTAATTCTATCTACATCATAACAGGTGGCGAGAATCTACATCATCAGACACAAGAGAAGGTATGGTATAGTGGCCCCAAGTCAAAGTGGTTACACCATCTCGGCATATATACCGTTTGTAATCGAACGGACGACGACAGGAAGAATTTATTTGTTGCTGAGTGAAAATCTTATGACTGATGCAGCGAAAATTCAATTGCGAACGATAAAGAAGTATATAGTCGAACAAGCAACGTCTAAAATCATCGCCCGAGATCGATTTCTGCACTACTGATTTCTTGACACTTTTAACCTGTATTGTTAAAGATGTCTGAAATCTGGCAGTACATTTTTGATCGCAGCCCAATGAATTCGTATAAATGCTTACCGCCATATTCATTTTTAAAGAGTCCAGGCACTGCTTTATTTTGAAGCGGAATCTGGTAGGAATTAGATGGAAAGTAATTGGAAGTGTCGAATTTTGTTAAATTTAATTTTAGGTCGTTATATAGATAATCGGTTTCAATATGAAGTGTGAATGAATCTGTATCCATATAGCACAGACGAGCTCTAGAACCATATGGTGGCTTCAAGTATTTATAAAAGAAGTCGTACATGAGCCGTTCCGATAAGTCAATTACAGCGAACCCAACATAGATTGGTTTGTCGTAGATGAGTTTAAGACGCTGCATATGAATGGCTGAAAAAGTTTCTGAGAATATAGAGATATTGCGAAAATTAATAATCGCAATCAGACTGCGAGTTTTAGAATGGTTCCCTTGATCTTCCCAACTTGTAACTAAATGTATATCTTGCCGCTTCTGCTCATTCTCCATCGACTTACCATATAGGGCGTTGTTAAGCAGTTTATAAAAATCTTTTTCAAATTCGGAACTCGCAACCTGACGCATTGATATATTCAGCGTGATATAAGGTTCCAACCATCTGGACTAGTTGAATTTTAAAAGTCTATGTATATTTAAAATTTTGAGACCATTTTCCACCTCCTGTTGCAACGTACGATAATGTAAAACATAATTGGTTTCATACATTAAATTGGGAATTAATTTAGTTTGATTAAATTTGGATGTGGGTGCAACCATAGTTTCTGCCAGGAAAGGTAGATCATTATGATTATCATACAAGGTGTGAGGATTGTCTACGTCAACTTCTAGTATATACTCTACACTGCATTCCGAAGCTATACTTAAATAAAATGTTCGATGTCGTCTGACGATAAAAACTCAAATCGACCATATGGCAACGTTTGCGATAGTGACCAACCATACAAGTTATTGGCGTCCCAATTTACAAGAAAGATAGTATGTAGGTTCAAAAGGATTGTAGAGATAATCGGGATGGGTGACTAGCGGATTATTTGCTCGTACATGTCGATGTATACAATTTGATATACCACCACGAATTGCTCGTTTAAGAAAGTGGAGCATATCAACGTCTGTTAGCAATTCCAATTTAATTTGTGTCATTTTCAAAGCAACCGAAAAAGATAAGCCGGGTGCAGTATAGTATTGAGCAGGATCGAGACAATATGCATTATAACATACGGATCGGAAATTTTCAAAAATATGATTCAAAAGAAGAGCATAGGTACGCAAGTATAGTCGTATATAGTCGTCAAGCGTTTTACACTTGATCGTCGAACATGCCAATTCTGCGTGTTGATAGTCAGAATCTGATAGATCTTCTCCAGTAAGATTATTATAGAACGAGCACTTGGGTGGTAGATTGGGGTCTTCTAATTTGTGAACGAAACAAGATATACTTAGAGAAAGATACCCTTATGTATCATCAATTCAAATTCGTCAGGTTTTAAGTTGCTAGCTAATTCATCGAGGAACGAAGACATAAAACGGAACGAATCCAAAAAGCGTTATTTAAATACGTGTGCTCGTTCTTGTCCATTTCTGTCGTTGTAGAATTCCACATCGACAGGTTTCGAAAATGAAATGTAACGCTCTTTGGTTTGAGGAATTACATTGATTTTTTTCTCCTGCTTCAGCAAGATCTTTAATGAATAGTTTTCTTCCATAATTTGAGTGTCGTAACCACTCAGATTATGGAAGAAAACGAGTAGGAAATTTGGTACTTTATAATTGAGATTACATCTCGAGCAGGCCAGACCAACGTATTCGCCTGTCAGATGATTATGATCCTTTACCTTTTCACATACCGGAATTGTATTCGAGCAAATATGGCAAGTGTCTGTCGTTAAACAGGATAGTTCTTATGCAGCAAGAGTTAATGGTTTCATAGGAACGATGGGATGGATATGCTGGGCAAATAAACATTGTGCGTCCAGTGTTAATTTTTCAACAAATACTTTAGCACAATCGGGTCCGGTATAGGATTCAAAGCTAGACAATAAATCATTATAATTACATTTTATGATATATGCAAAAGTATATATGTAAGTGATATATATATTCTAATTTGCGCGCGCATTTCTTTATTTTACAAATGAATTAAAATAAAAAAAAATTACTTACTTGGTTGAAATATTGTTTGCAAGATATATAAATATTGTTCTGAAATATTTCACTTCTTGCCCCTGCCAAAATTCAAGTCGAGTGAAATGTGGGGCTTTGTTGCGGCTTTTTATATACAGAGTGCTGCTGCTGCAATCATGGCATTTGAGAACAGCTTTGTGTGGAGCACAGATAAAATTGGCTTGATAAGCAAAATTCCCTGTAATTGTGCTGATTTGGCATTGAATCACAACGGATTTGTGTGGGTATAGATACAGCATAAATTCCAACTAATTTTGCTGTGCTGAACGAATTTCGATAAATTTTATCTAACTTGTTGTTTCCTTTCGAAATAGATATATTCTAAGTATTTTTGCTGATTTGACATTGAATTACAACGGATTTTGATAAATGGTTTCCTTTCAAAATAGATAAAAATTTTGCTAAGTATTTTGCTGGCTGGATAAATTTTATCAAAATTTCCTTTTAAAATTGATCAAAATTTTGATGAATTCTAAGTATTTTGCTGCTTTGACTTAAAATAAATCACCCATAAAACACGTTTCCCACGTTTTATTTTAATTTAAATCTAGTGACTTTCTCAGGTACTTTTTTAACTGCAAATGTTGTGTGTCCTCATGAGGCCCGCCCGCGCGTGCATCTCGTTTATTATTTAAAAAAAATTAAAGTTACCGCCAATCAGCCATATTGCTTTGTTCAAATGACAGGTATTCAAAATTTCACGACATCTCGCGGCCAAAAATACAAATGTCGAGCAAAAAAATCCATTAATTCCTGGATATTTATTTGACAGCTGTCAAACACCAAAACTATTTATGTTAGACCCAACATGGCCGCCGTGAGGTCATACATTATTTTAGCACTAATTAGGATAACTACTTACTAGGCACATCTAATATGTGTACAACACGCATAGCCAGCACAGCACAGTGGATAGCAACGTACAATCTCTGTCGTACACAATACATGGTTAGCAAACAGTGTGCGGAACGAAATGCGTTCATACATATTAGTAGAGACTACGCTTCATTTTAATAACAGGCCATTCCAGTATCGGTTTTGCGTAATTTATTTATTTAAACGATTTTAAGTAACATGCTCTGTTATACACCTAATTTATTTATTGTCTAATGAATTCTTGTGTTTCAAAATTAAAATATAATTTTCAACGATTGTTCATCTAGTCAAACACTGGATTTGGAAAAACTACAACAGCCAAACGCTTAAAGTTGCTCAGAGTCAATTTGAAAAAAAAGGCCTAAATCCAGGAAGGTTACCAAATAACACTAATTATGTGTTGATAAACAAATGATATCTTATAGACATTCAACTTGCCTCCTATCTGCAGGGTACAACCTCCAAAGAGGAACGTCCAGGGTGATTAGAACGATGGCAAAGAGAATGGGACAGTCATTTGAAGGGCGGATGAACATATTGACTGATACCCAGTATCCAAGCGTGGTTTGAATCCAAACGCGGTAACATCAGCTACCATCTCACGCATGCTATAATGCATCTTAGCTACCATAATGTGTACAAACGAGTCTCGAGAGAATCGTTCATTAGCCCCTGAGAGGTTTTAGTGGGTGCCGCCCTATGGGTCATGAGTGAACCCCACATAACCACAATCTGACCACCCGGAGTAGTTGGCAGCTACATTTCTCTCGGTAAACAAAGAAAAGACATTAATCTTGTACATATCATCGAATCGTGTTTTTGTTGATTCCGAAGATGTGCAACTTTAATCTCTCCCGACTTTTGATTACTGTCGTTCAAGTTTTATTGTATAAATAAAACTGGAATGGAAGTAACTCTTTGTTAACGTAACTCTTGAACCACTTTTTGTTATATTTGCTTATAAAAAACATACCTTGGCATGCTAACATTAGTGGATCTCCTATTTTGATAAACTCGTCTTGGAGTACTCTGGAAAAAATTGGCGGTGGTCCAGTAGGAGCCCTGAAATATATTAAACACTATTATTATTACTGCAGTAAAAATAGAAATACAAATAATTTATTAGTTTATTAAAATTATACGGCCAGAGAAAGTGATGTTTCTCTGTTCCGTTTCTTGTTTATGTTTTGCTTATTACTTTTTCGTTGAGATACATGTAGAAAAAGTTAGTTTCCAATCTCTTCCGACCGATTAACATTTATTGGAATAAAACTTAAAAACTTTGCAAGAAGAATGGTAACACCTACTAAATGAATTTGGATTGTAGCATCGTTCTCTATAATTTCATGAGCTGACTCAAAAAATCTTATCTTGGACACTAATTCCCGTTTTTGGGCTGCCTACATAGAGTAGTTTTCGCATAATGGATTCTCTATTTTTCTAATTCCACACATGTATCCACTGAACACACCATGGCCGGTCAGAATCTGCATACTGTGCAACTTCAGTTCGTCTGCCTATCCATGGGCCACGTTTGGAATTAGTTTATGCGTTCACCTACCTGAGGTACTCGTGTTCCACCCCTCTCGCTCTTTCCGCCATGTATCAGCGCGGATGCCTTTTTCACTATTTGTCGTACCACTCTCTGCTTGCCAAGTAAGCGCTTCTATTTTCGGAGCGCCAGTAGGTCCAACGTAGGAACGCCCGCCAGTATTTGCAACACCCCACTTGAGACAGGTGTATACGCTGAAGTCACTGCAAGGAATCCTTTGATTGCCACAGATTTTTTGCTTATGCCACACACAGCATATCTCCCCACACTGACACTACGTATTGTAGCTTTCTCCATCCCACTCTTGGATGACTTAAACTAGGCATCAGCTCAGTTATTTGGTTTGTGATGATCTTTATTCTTTCTACCGTTTTACTGGTGTGGACACTTAGCCAAACGTTAGACTATTTTCTAAATGACACGTAGATATGTGCGTTCTTTAATTTGGCCTTGTCATAACTTTATGTTAACTGGCCTATCTTTTCTCCGCCCTGTGAATATAATGGCATTAAAGTTACGCGCCGCCAGCTTAAATCATCTCTCCTTAATTGTGCTCTCCAGTGTAATCAGCGATTCTCCCAATATCTACCCCAATTTATCTTTCGTTGCAGCTAGTCCGAACCGTGCAATGTCGTCTGCGAATCATATTACGGCCATACCATGCGACACTACCAGTCCGTCAAACATTATGTTCCACAGTGTCTACCCCATAATATCTGCCTAGTATCTTGCACCTCCGCTATATCATATATACTTTCTCTGTCACTCAAATGTGCTCGTAAGCATTTGTGTATATATTGAGGAATTCTTTTCTCTTGTACGGTTGACAATGTTACAGGCCATCGCGCGCTATTGAACGCCTTCTTCATATCGAGGGTGACCATAACAGACAATTTCCTTGTTCGCCATGTTCTAGCGTTTGCTATATTTGTCCTGCTAATAGCTTTACCTTGCTAATAGCTTTTGGCCTTTCTGAAGCCGTACTGATAGCCTGTTCTGATCCCCGCATGGTTGTTAAAGTTAGTCTATATTCTATCTGTTGGTAATGATTCGTACAGCATAATTAAAGTATTTAGTAAGCATTCCTCCCTGTATGCCCTTGGATCATTTACCGGACCCCTAACTTTCCAAATAAGCCCAAGCGTATCACGCCCCCAGCTTAGGGGAAACTCTGCATCCAGCAAAAGTTTGTTGAGCCAATGAATGAGCCAAACTCATTGAAATTAAAACACAATTAAGAAACCTAAAGTGAATATTTTTAAAGTAACCTGTAAATAAAAATAATAAAATTATTGGTTTTAAACTTTTCAAAAGATTTAGAAGATCCATAATCTCATATTGCTTTTCCAGCAAGATTAACTTTTGACGTGTAATATGTTTTACCCATACAATTAACCGCTTCACATGTGTACGCCTAATGAAGTGGGATCATCCGCTGTTAAGGCAAATATCAGTGGGATCAGCCTAATGAAGTGGGATCATCACCAGCTTTGATTTCAATACCATCCTTAAAACAACGTAATGTGGGTGTTGGAATTCTAACTACTTTACATTCAAGTGAAGCGGTGCCTTGTTCAGTTAAAATGGCTTCTTGTTTATGTTTTGCTTATTACTTCTTTCCTGGAGATACATGTAGAAGGAATTAGTTTTCAATCTCTTTCGTCCGATTAAGATTCATTTGAATAAAACTTAATTTTGCAAGAATGGTGATACCTAAGTCTAAGTCAACATAGGTTGTGGCGTCGGCTCTTTCATCTCGTTGGCTGAGTCGGAAAAAGGTAGCGTTAACTCTAATTCCCGTTTCTAGACTGTCCACTCAGAGCACCTCAGAACCATATGCTCGACGTTTTCGTCTTCATTTTGTACAGTGTTTACATAATAGATATTTTATTTATCCAATTCCAGACGGGTATTCAATAATCACACCATGGCCGATGAAATCTGCATGCTATGGAAGTTTAGTTCGCCATGCTGTCTGTCTATCCATGGAGACACGTTTGGAATTAGTTTATGCGCCCACCTATCTGAGGTGTTCGTGTTCCACCGCTCTTGCCATGTTTGCCACATATAAGCGCGAATGTTTTCTCTGCTATTTGTCGTATACCCTCTACTTGCCAAGCGTACGCTTCTTTTCTTTCGATTGCTAGTAAGTCCAACGGCGGAACGCCCGCCGAACTTGCAACACTGCACTTGAGGCGATCCTGTGCGTTGGAGTCACTGCAAAGCGCCCATTGTTTGTCTGAGTTTTTTTTGGCTGTGCCACTTTATCTGACCATATTGGCTCAACGTATTCCATTATCGATGTAATAACACTACTCAGTAGCTTGCTCTGCGCCAGATTTAGCCGGTTTCACCTGGGCATCAGCTTAGCTATTTGGTTTGCGACGATTTTTACCCTTTCTACCGTTTTACTGGTGTGGACAGTTAGACAAAAGTTAGACTATTTTCTAAATGCGCTGCTAGATATTTGCGTTCCTCAACGGCTTTAATTTGGCATTGTCCTAGTTTTATGTTAACTTGCCTAAACTTTCTTCTCCCTGTGAATATTGTGGCATTATATTTATGGCATAATATTATGGCATTGCCATGGGGCACCGCCAGTCAGTCATACATTATGTTCCACAATGTCTGCCTAGTGTCCTGCACCTCCGCTGTATCATATATAGTTTCTCTGTGACTCAAATATGCTCGAAAGCATTTATGTTTATATTGAGGAATTCTCTGTCCTTGCACTGCTGACAATTTAAATGCCATTGCGAGCTATTGAACGCCTTCTTCATATCGAGTGTGACCATAGCGGACAATTTCTTTGTTCGCCACGTGCCAGCGTTTGCTATATTTGTCAATCTTTACCTAATAGCTTTTTGCCTTTCTGAAGTCGTACTTGTCTTTAGCGATCCCCTGGTGGTTGTTAAGTTGAGAGTCTATTCTATCTAGTAGCAATCGTTCGTACAGCATACGTAGAGTATTTTATAAAGGTATCGGCCTGTATGTCGTCGAACCACTTACCAGGCGCGCATCTTTACTAATGCATCTTTTCACAAGCGTGCCACGCTTCCAGTTTAGGGGAAATTCCCCATCCAGCAATAATTTTTCGATCCAACAACGAGACAAACTCATTTAAATTACAAGCCAATTAAGAAAACTAAAGTGAATATTTAAAATAACCTATAAATAAAAATAATAAAATTATTGGTTTTATACTTTTCAAAAGATTTAGAAGATCCATTATCTCCTGTTGCTTTTCCTGCAAGATTAACTTTTGAGGTGGAATATGTTTTACCCATACAATTGACCGCTTCACAGGTGTACGTGCCTAATGAAGTGGGATCATCAGCACTTGCTGTTAGGGCAAATACATCACCAGCTTTGATTTCAATACCATCCTTAAACCAACGTAATGTGGGTGTTGGAATTCCAACAACTTTACATTCAAGTGAAACGGTGCCTTGTTCAGTTAGGATGGCTTCTAGCGGTTCAAGAAATTCTGGCTGTTTATAGGATTTTGGTACTAAAATTAAATAAAAATTAAATTATATGATATCAGAGAAATTAATTTATAATATTTAAAACTTACTCAGCACATTTAAAAAACATGATGTGCAAGAAAATCCTTCGGGATTTGTAGCTTTACAAGTCCACTTTCCTAAATCTTCTTCTAAAACAGGCGCAACATCCAGACAATAAAAATTATTTTCGTTAATGAATCGGATTCGTTCGCCTTCGGTTACCGTTTGATTATTATGGAACCATTCGATCTGTTTATAATAAAATTACGTTAAAACACAATTGTGTCTTAAGTCTATCTTTGCTCATAATAATGTGCACAAGAATCATCATAATTATTTATAATAATCTCATATAATGTTTACAACTATTATGTTGATCGTGATACAACAATATTAGCATTGTCCTGTTTACTATACCGACACCCATTTAATATGAAAGCTATAGATTTGTTACAGAAAACAGGAAGCTTTAAGGCAGCAAATAGATAGCAAATATAGTATATAGACTGCAAAGAAGGAAATCTATAAAACTATAGAGTTATAGATTTGGATATATGGATATTTATTAAGTGTATGAAAGGGCTCGTAATCAGAGGGTAGTCTAATTACTCTTGAGCTATAGGTAGTCAATGTGGTTCGAGTGAAACGCGCAGTTTAATGCTAACTGGATAAATCTCACCTTATTGTAACAAATCATCAGTCTATATAGTAAACTTAACAATAAGAAAGTATACGTGATGTTTAACTAAATAAATGAAAAGTGTATAGTGTACCTTTTGGTATAGCACACCTATGCGTTTTGCTTTATTTCATTAGAACAATTATAATGCTACATATTTAAAAGTTAGCGCACTTGGCCTTGACGAATATCCATCAGCGTTCGCTTATTATTAAGATTTGTCGCATTATTATTCATATCAACTATAAACATGAACTGTTGTCGATAGCTCATGCGTATTATAATAAATACACATTTATTATAATACGAATTGACATTGGATATGATGATATGAACGTACTATATGTTTTGAGTACAATATCTACATACTGACGTATAGCTAATTTGTGTCTCTAAATATCTTTTGATAGTGAATTTAATTATATATTTTTTAAGATGAAATCTTGAACTATAGAAAATAATAGATATCTTCTGATACCTTCGTACTTGATCCTGTTCGAAAATATTGGTTTTCTTTACTAAATGGGATACAAGACCAAGTACATAGAATTGTGTTTTCCTTTTCTTTATAATCTTTACAATTCTGATTCTTTGCTTGTTACGTGATGAAGTTTAGAGGATTCCTTTATTGAAATGGACTAACGTAACAAGCATATAATTAACATTGATATATAATGTTAATTTTATTCAAAGCAGTCCTGCAAAATATCAATGAGCATAAGAACCGTGGTTCATATTCTCCAGGTATTCGACTAACTCTTCTAAATTGATATTGATTTATAAATTATCAATATCTTGTGTACAACCGTTAAGTGGAAGTATTTTGGAGTATGATTCTCTGATCCTCAAAATACCTCCATTATGTATGCTTTATGGCTGTGCTTAATAATATATTGAACATTTATGCTTTAATAAAAAATTTAAAAATATCTGCATATTTTCGCACTATTTATGGTTGAACATTAAGTTTGTAAAAGCATAATGGAGCAAGTGATTTGACTCAATGTAAAATCTACAAAATATGACTTCGAAAGTAGAATTAAAGCAAAACCACAGCAATCTCACCGTTGGTGTACTATGACTTAAGATTTCAACCAAGAATCTTGTTCTCGTTCCAATTTTAACGGCAGCATCGTTCAGTCTTCGCGTAAATGCTGGAGATTGCTCCTTAGTTTCGCAAATAGTTTCATTATTTACCGATCGGACGCACAACTCCACTTCTCGGCGCGTTGTACCTCCCGTACTCGATGCAGTTACCGTATACACACCAGAATCTTGTTTCTGTACATCTTCCACACATAATTCGAGAACTGTATCGGATTGTTTTTGATAGCGACGAGGTGAAGGTTCTGGTGGTATAAGTACATCATCTTTTGTCCTGAAATGTTATTGAATTTATTCGGTATTTATTTGGTTAGGAATAAGATTTTTTTTTAATGAAAATGTTTTACTCGTATTGTTACCATGTATTGCTACCGAACTAATTAGACGAACTTTGATAAACGAACTAATTAGAGGAACAGGCAGTCGCCTACGTGCAGGTTTACCATAAATAAGCTTTACAATTAAAATGAAGAACAAATCATTTATCGTTAATTAAATTCTATTGTATCTAATTAAACCTTTAGCAAATTCATTTACCACATCGGTGGCGATTGACCGATTTAGTATGGTAGTAGGAGAAGGCACACAGATGCCGCGACGAACTAGCTAGGGGGGACTAAAAGACACACAAACCAATAAAAGACACACAACTCGCACTGGAAAAAACAGTCGGTAATAAGAAATTTTAAGTTGTAGGGTGAATCCTTGTTAGTTAGCATCTTGAAAATAAAACCATGAATTAAATTATATTTTAATTAAATCCAAATTAAATCTTGATTAATTAACTGACAAAATAATCTTCAGTAGTTTTGTATGGAAAATAGTCGTGCCTAGTATTTGTTAATAAATAATTAATTCGTTCGTGTTTAATTTTTCACATAAAATAAATTAAATAAAATTATACTACAAGTGTATATAGTAAAAATAAGTTGAAGTGAATTAATAAGGTAACAGTGTGTAATTCTGAAATAAGTTTGTGATGGTAGGAACGACAAAACCTATAAGTAAATATAATTTTATAAATAATTGGGTAATTTATTTGATGAAACTTGAACGTCATGTTTATTAATCTGTTTGGACGTTGTAATTGAATACAAATATTGCTTTATTTTATTATTTGAATGAGGCATTATATATTTTGGATGTACGAATGCTTGTTTTTTATTTGCATGTAACGTTAACCAAATCATTATTAATACAGTTAGTTGAATTTATACATCTGGTTTATTCAATCAGCCTTGGCTAATAAAGATGATTAGTAAATGTCAGGGCTGCGCGGCAGTTTGGAGTATAATTATAATTTTGGTTGACTGAGTCAGATCAAACTCAATATAGGGTTGTCAACGTTAACAATTACTAAATGTTGTGTTTCATTCTAACTGGGGATTATAAGGTCATTTATTAGTAGGCAAATTAAAGTGGGCATTAAAGTGCATAGCATTTTGTATATTGTACGAAAATGTTCCGTAGTGTAGGAGAGAATCGCTGTGTACCGTATTCTCTCTTGCCAGTCACGTAGGAACCTAAAATCATCCTTCAAAATTAAACGTGACAATATTTCTTGGGTCATTCCCTGTTAATTTGTCTTTGTAACATTTTAGTATCAGTAAACTTTTCAAGCCACGTAAAGAACATAAATGATAATAAATTTAGATTTCAGAAGATAAAAATCTTACCAATTTTCAGTGGTACAAGAATTTATTCCTGAGGTACAACCATCACTGGTTTTATGCTTTCCACATTTGCAACACTTGCTCACTTTGGTCCCCATTACATTTTATTCTTTAAAATTTTACTAGTAATTATTACATAAATCATATTTATTTTTAGTTCAACAACATTTTTATTCAAACAGATGCATTAATAAATTTCATATACATCTAATTGAATGTTTATTCAACCTCATTTCACGTGCAAGATCTGTAAATACGTAGATTGTATTTCAACATCTAATCTCAAAATATTCAAGGAAATGCATTTAAGAATGTTTTTTTAATAAACAAATCTACCTTCGAAGACGCTATTTTATAGCTTTTATAGTTCCCTAAACAATGTTTCTATTAAATGCAATGGTAGAGTGTAAAGTCTTTTGAAACTATAGAACATATTTTTTAAGTATAAGTACCTAAATCAGCTTGACACTTTGTGGTGAAATTTGTATAAACATTCTACCGGTGGTTACATATTTCCTGCTAAATTATATAATTATGTAAAGGAAATATGTAGGGAAAATAAGTTGTATATTCAGGCAGCGTTTCATAAATAATTTAGGGATACGTTGTAGGAGAGAATGGAAGGAGCGCGTATAGATAGGAATTTTTATATATGTGATGACAAGGAGAATGTATGAAGGGAGTAAGATATGTGTAAGAGTGGGTGATAGAGTGTCAGAGTGGTTTGAAGTAGAAAAAGGAGTAAAACAGGGATGCTTAAAGAATACAAGTTTATTTAACATTTATTATTTAAGGAATGAGCAGAGCGGAACGGGAGGAGGGTGTTGTGTTGACAAAAAGAGATTATGGAAATTAGGTTACAGGCACAGAGATACTGAAAAGACGGTGGTGAAGCAAGAAAGAAGGGAGCAATATTAGAAAAAATGTATTTGAAATAGATTGTGTGCAGCAATATAAAAATCTTGGATTTATGTTAAAGGCCAATAAATCATGTAAAAAGCATATGCAAATGGTAGCTCAAATGTATAAAAAGAATAATAGTGTATGAGTATAATAGTATCGTTGGAAATATGGTAATAGAAACACTGCAGCTACCATAAAAAATTGAATTTTAGATAGAGAAAAGTTAGTGTCGAACGCAATTGTTTTAAATCAGGTGGATAGGTTCAAGTGTGTTATCGGCTGAGTAGATAAACGAATAAAGCAATTTTTAATAATCTTCAATTAATAAATTCCAGTTCATAATCAAATGATAAAATATAAATAAAGAATAAATTTATTCAATGTATACCAAAAGAACTTTCGCGTGAAACATTATATGATGCAGAAGTTGTATTTAGTTAGAAAAAAACAAGGATCTTCTTAAGAGATGCACTAAATGCATATATATAATACATATATTCAAATAGCCCTTATACGCACAAAAAGCAATATCTCATTCTCAGGGCCAACACTTATCAGATATACACGGTTTGATTTTAACTGTCATAGTAGATATCTCGGCTATTGTTAGAGATATGATTAAATTTTATAATAGTTGTTCTACATTTATTTTTCTCTTGTTTGTCATAGCCAAAAAAAGCAATTGAGCTACAAATGGATTACATTCAAAATTTTAAATTGAACGTGCCTAACTTATTGCGTATTCTAAAAGTGTAAAAAATCCTTTTTACAAGGATATATCACATGCCATAGTTATCTACCAATTAATAACATAAATCATTAATTAAGTAACAAAAGCACACGCTAACGAGAATTGAACACATCACTTTGATAGGCACTGAAACAATTGCTTGATATCTAAATATAATAAACAGACTTAATTTACATATTATTACTATGCTTATGTTGTTAATAACTACATAAACATTGTAATAGTATGTAAATTAAGTCGAAAATATCAGATTACATTTTTTAAACATAATCTTCATATTATCAAGTAATACATAAATAATTCAAAAATAACTAATATAACATAAACAATGCGCATAACAAAAGCTCAATCAAGAGAACTGAGCAGTTCACTTTGACAAGGTACGCACTAAAACAATTGCTAGATATCTAAATATTATGAACTGAAATTTCAAACTTAATTTACATATTATTACTTTGTTTAGGAAACAATATAAACAAAGTGATTTATAGAACCCATATATTCAAATACTATTCAAATCCGCATTACTTTGTTTATGTTGGCAATAAAGACATAAACAAAGTTAAGTAACGACAACATAAACAAACTTTTGTTATAAATAACTACATAAAGAAAGTAATAGTATGTAAATTAAGTTTAAAATTTCAATTTAAATGTTTTGAACATAATTTATAATTTTCATATTACTTTGTATATGTTGTTAGTAACAACATAAACAATACACAAAGTAATACGTAAACAATGCAAAAATAAATCATGCAACGTAAACAGTACAGCATAAACAATGCGCGTAAGAAATTCTCAATCACGAGAATTGAGCACATCATTTCGACAAGGAACGCGAAATATTAAAGTACTATTCAAATCCGCATTACTTTGTTTATGTTGTTAATAAAAACACAAACAATGTTATATCGTTAGTAGCAACAACGTAAATCAAGATAAGTGGTTAGTAACAACATCTTAAACAAAGCTAATTTGTTAGTAACAACCACATACATAAAGTTATGTTGTTATTAATAACATAAACCAAGTAAAACGATTAAAATATTACAAATATTACTATTACAAATACTATTACTTTATTTATGTAATGATTGACGAAATAATTTTGTTTATGTTGTTATTAACAACTCAACTTTGAATACGTTGTTGTTAGTAACAACATAACTTTTTTTATGTTTTTAATAACAATATAAACAAAGTAATATGAAAATTAAATTTTATGAATTTTAAACTGAAATTTTAAACTTAATATACATACTATTACTTTGCTTATGTAGTTATTAACGACATAATATTGTTTATGTTATTGTTACTAACAACTTAACTTTGTTTACGTTGTTCTCAGTAACAACATAACTTTGTTTATGTTGTTACTTGCAACATGAACAAACTAATATGAAAATTATGTTTAGAAATTTTAAACTTAATATACATACTATTACTCTGTTTATGTAGTTATTAACGACATAATTGTGTTTATGTTGTTGTTACTAACAACTTAACTTTGTTTACGTTGTTGTTAGTAACAACATAACTTTGTTTATATTACTTGCAACATAAACAAACTAATATGAAAATTAAGTTTAGAAATTTTAAAATTAATATATATATATATATATATATATATATATACTATTATTTTGCTTATGTAGTTATTAACACGACATAATTTTGTTTATGTTGGTATTAACATCACAAATAAAGTAATATGAAAATTATGTTTAGAAATTTTAAACTTAATATACATACTATTACTCTGTTTATGTAGTTATTAACGACAT
>WYDF02056027.1:0-11929 GCA_009867245.2 Adranes taylori
GGCGGGGGGGGGGGGGGTTCATTTAACACCCAATTCTTATATTTCGAGCACAAGTCTTCCAAATGACAAGTTGAAATTTACTTTGAAATAATTTCTGAAAACTTGGTACATTACGTTTTGATCGAGATATTTAGTGCAATATTGGGGATGTAATATTGTCACATTTAACGTAGAAGATAAATGTCGCTTTGCAGTGTTGTATGAATAGTTTATTTCTTTTACTCGAATGGATTCGACGAAACGGTGGATAAGTGCACACGCTTCTGCTGGAACAACGTTGCTTCTAGACCCTGCAGATTTTCCCCCAATTTTGAGCAGTTGCAGTCTCTTAATCGTCTTATCGGCAACGCGATGTAAACTTAAAAGTGATCTCTTACGAACCTCTTTTTTGCTTTCACCTACCTCGATGAGATATTTGTAGGAATATATCTTAGGATTAGAGTTCTAGAAGTTTTGCCGTTTTGAAGTATCCTTAACATTAAACGACTGGATTAGAGCTTGCAAATACGTGTCCTGTTCATCTCTCGTGTTGAAGTCGTTGATTCAATTAAGGATAATATCCTTATTTCTGTGAAAGCGATTTTAATCTCTCGTTAAGGACTTTAGCGAAGATCGTGGACCCTACGTTGAGCAACTATATCCCTTTACAATTTCCGCAATGAGCCTTATCGCCGTTTTTATGTAGAGGTACAATAACTTATATTCCATTTATCTTTCCCTCCATTAACAACGAAATGAAGAATGAAACTTTTGTCCTACCAAATACGAAAAGTTGTTCTAACATTAAAGAATTGTCATGCTACTCCTGTAAACTGCCAATCAATGCCTTCAAAATGAAAGAGCTACAAACATTAAGGCAATACATGCCAAAGAATTTTGAAAACTTCTATAAAGAAATTCTGCAATAGTCGACAGAAGCGGCATCACAGCTGGACATCGAATATGACTTCATTACCAATGCTGTTTAACTATTAAAGCCGCCTAAGTCCGCAGATGAAGTTCGAAAAGAACTCATCTCGGGAAACTTTAAGAATAATTTTCTCCATGAAATCTTCCTTCAATAAATCTATTTTGCTTTGTCATAACGTACCGAGCGATTGCTAATTTTAGGAAAAACAATTACTCAAATATGTCTAACGGTTCAACAGAAATTTAGGTTTTTGTGTCTCCTAAAAATTTTTTGTTTCCGGAGATGAGCCCTTTTATATAAAGGAACAACATTAGTAACAGCAGTAATTATATTAACAAACCTCGGCAAAACAAAAAAGGAAACAACATTATTCATAAAAAAAAATTCCCCTTATATAATCAGGGATGCAGTGGAGTGAGTCGGAACGTCCTGCCGCTGTGTTCCGGCTCCACTGCATCTCTGACTATATGAGGGTGAAATTTTTGATGAATAATGTTTCCTTTTTTGTTTGGCCGAGGTTTGTTAATATAATTACTGCCGTTACTAATGTTGTTCCTTTATATAAAAGGGCTCATCTCCGAAAACTAAAATTTTTTAAGAGGCGGAATGCATTACTGAAAATTTTGTAGCATTTCTATACAAATTTTTCAGTTATTCTTGCACTAAAGCACTACATTTATCCAAATCAATTTTGGTTTACCTAAAGCCGGTCCCAGATGATGTTTGTATTTGGCCAGCATTTGTCAAAGACGTTGTCGCATAGTTACAACTATGCATTTCTATGTTAATCAATTTTATTCCAAACAGCTAATAACCTTATTGAATTTAGTAGTACATTGAATTTAGTAATTTAATTGAATTTAGTAATCCCCTCGGAATTATTTCCAAATCTCATTAAATCATGTTGCGAATGCCTCAATTCCTTCCTTATTCAGACATCTTTTATATCCTATTATATTCAGACATTCTTAGATATTCATGGCCATGACCACAGCCAGGCATACCCCCACCCCTAGAGAACCGAAAAAGATGCCTTCCTACTCTTCTACCCCAATTCACATATCACATTTCCTACTTTCTTTCCATTTGCTACTTTCTCTCTATCTAATCTTCTTAACCCTTCCCTTTTCTTTATTTTTTCTTTAATCTTACGCATGATACCCTCCCCTCATTTCCAAAACACACTCTCCAATTCTCTGCTAATTCTCTCTCAGTTTGTATATCAGTTATTATTCAAAAGTTTGACGGAACTTTTTCAATGCATCCGAAATGATAACTGTTATTATCCATAACAACAACATAATTCGATGTGTTAGAACCAAACTTTCCTACAAATACTTCCTTTAACACATCCCAAGTGCCTGCGGTTTTTACCAGCAGTTATTTTTAATCCAGTGGATAAATCTTGCCTAAAGACTTCAATGCCGCTTTAATATTTTTGTCCTGTTATGTCTCCTGTACTAAATGTGTTCCTTTGGAATATATCAAACATGATACAAACGAAAAACGGCCATTTAAGGGATTCCAATAACCAAGTTATCATATGATTAGAAAATAAACTGCAAAGATGGAAGGAATGCATAGAGTCGCTGTTCAATGACGATAGGCCAAATTTCACTGAGTTTGCTATCACGCCATTAAACTTCAGAAATACGCCATTAAACTTCCCAGAAATAACAAAAAAGTTGGTCCAGATGACATTCATGTCGAAACGCTCGAACTAATAGCAGAGAAAGATTCGACTGGCCTGTAATTACTGACCGATCTTTTAAATGTAATTTATGCTTCTCGAAAAATACCACGCTATTGGCTAAAATCTGCTTTTTTCACAATACTTAAAAAATAAAAAATTTTATGCTTCACAGAATGATGTCTGATTGATGTCCCACGTGCTTCCTGAGAATAATTGAAAATTTATAAGAAGTGTGAATATCAAATAGATGACATCCAGTTTGGTTTCAAAAACGGAACAGGTTCGCGTGAAGTACTGTTCTCATTTTAAATATCCTATGGGAGGGCGTTTGATTGTGTACAGCATCAAAAACTGGTAGAAGTTCTGGGAAACACATGAATAGATTAATCCAACGTGCGTTTTACTGCCAATCTGTATTGGATCCAGGCCGTAGAAGTTAAATTAAAGCAATCAACATCAGAAGAGGAATAAATTAAGAAATTCGTTCGTCAAGGGTGCATATTATCACTACTGCTCTTCAATATATACTCAGAGGCAGCACTTTTTAAAGAAGCTCTGAGTGACATAGCTCTTGATAGCCAAATTGATGGAGTTTCTAATAATAACTTAAGATATGCACATGATACTATGATCTTACTGATACTATGAAACTGTTGTTAATCGAGTTAGCTCTCGATTAACAACAGTTTCTGTTGTACCCTTTTGTGGAACACGATGCAGAATTCGGCTTGTATATGAACACGTTAAAATGATTGTATTTACAAAATACGTGATAGAAACTGTATTAAAAATTCACGATCAAGTAGTAGGAGCAGGTATTAACTTTTAAATATCTTGGTACGAAAATTAACGACAAGTGTGACAGCAGCGCATTGAGAATGACTGACAAATTGACCTTAGCATGAAGAAGCTCTTTACTAGCATAGATCTATCACTCGACTTAAGAAGACGCATGCTACGTTGCTATGTTTTCCCAGTTCTTTTATATGGGAGTGAATGCAGGACCCTCTACTCGAGTATGGAAAACCGCATTGAAGCATTCGAGATGTATTTGTACAAGAGAGTTCTTATAATTCATTGGACCGACAGAGTTATCAAGATTGAGGTGCTAGATAGAATGAACAACGAAAGGGAGCTACTAAATACCGTAAAAAAACAGAAAGCTCCAATACATCGGTAATGAGGAAGGAGGTACGATCTGAAGCTAATTATCGAATGTAAAATAAGCGGGAAGAGTGGGACGACGTCAAAATTCGTGGTTAAAGATTCTACGACGCTGGTTTGGCTGCACTTCCACTGAAATTTTCCATGCAACAGTTTCGAAGATTCAAATCACCATGTGGATCTCCAACCTTCGTTAGGAGATGGTGAACAAGGACAAGATACCAAGCAATCTGCAGTATAATGCACAGTGGCGTAGCGAGAATTATTGGCGCCCAGGACACGATACCTTTTTGCGCCCCCCCACCCACCCCCTCCCCGTCTAAAACACTTGGGGTGGGTAAGATGTGTTTTCAAAAAATAATTCCGGAAATCTTGCTTGAGAGCAGTATGGCGCCCCTCTGCGAGTGGCATACGGGGCCTGGTAGCCGCCCTTGCCTCCTGCCCCCCCCCCCCCTTCCATTGCTACGTCACTGATAATTCAAGTAATTTTAATAGGATTTTTAATATTTCGGATTCAATAAAATTAAATCGATGCTTATGCTACTTAGCTATCACTGAGGTCAATATTAAAGCTAATTAAATGTTGAATAGATTGAATGATAAATTACTATATTAAGTAGTTGGAAGGTATCGATCTATTAATCAAATGTAAATACTTCTGTGTACAGGTTCGACTGTGCGTCGTTTTCCGGGATGTTTATGACTTTTTTCGGCGTAGTGATGGTGTGCCAGTCTGTCTCTGTGGTGTGGTTGTTTCTATGTGGTTGTTTTGTCAGTCAGTTGGGTTTGTTGCGTATGATCCCCCTATGGATTTGTGAACAAAAGTAACTACTAACATTCAATAACTGAAGAATGAGAAGCCAAACACGTCGACAAATTTTTAGCACCTTATAATATTTAAAGCTTCGGGTGTCATCGTGTGACATCGTGAACCCTGCCTTTAGCCTTAACGTTTTCATTTAAATATATATATATATATATATATATATCAAACAAATTTTAAGATTGTACATTTATATATTAATAAAAAATAGTACAACCAAATAAACAGAATAGAAAAATAAAAACGTTTACACGGCTAATTATAATACCGCGTATTTCGAAACTAGAAATATATACTTACTTGAAACATCATTGCTAAATGGATGATTTATAAACCAATTCAATCAATTAATGGGTCCTTTAATTGTACATTTTAAGTTTCTTTGTCACAATTGTTATTTAAAACGAACACCTGTAAGTAAATAAGCACCAAAGTAGCCCACAACGCACGTAATATTTATGTAAACTATCAAAATGTTTTTAAACTAGTTGAAATCTTTAATTATTGGATACATTTATATTTCGGCGCGCTATATATGACATGAAGCAAAATATTGATCTACATTGGTCCATCTACAGTCTACACCTTCCTCCTGAAGGCGTTTAGCTGCACTTATAAAAATATTTTCCCCCGTTTAACGCAAAGAGATACGCACGAAACGCGATATTGATTCAAATTGACTACATCACATCCATTCACTCTCACACAGTTTTCATATCTCTTGCACGGCTGCTGGATCTTTTACGTGTGGATTAGATTCAGCCAGAAGAGACAGTCGCAGTAGCTATTGAGAGCAGGTTTTTTTTTCTCAGCCACAAGCACTTTGTATTGGCCACCGCGCTGCTTTGCTTTAACTTTTAACCAGCTTTAATAAACAACATGTGCAATGCAGAGGATGCAGAGTATATAATATAATGGACATATAAGCAGGTGCACCCGATATATCAGCGTTTCTAAATTGTTGGTACAACTCTAGCCAACTGCTGTTTATGCAAGACTCTTAAGGTGCATCTAGTACAATTCAAATTTAATTTCTTAAGACTTGTCGGATGCAAAAGTAAATAAAAAAAAGTTTTACTGCAATTCAGTGGAGTAGCAAGGCCTGGTGGTATCCGGTACAGAGTATAAACTTGTCACCCCCATTTCCATAAAAATATTAAATGACATTTATTGAGAAACATTTTGTTCTTATTCTATTGGTTCAGAATCAAAATTAAGAAAAATGTTAATCCTAAAGTGAGATTTGGAACAGAATCAAAAAGTTCATATTCAACCACAAACTCTAAGAATCTTAAGAAAGTTCGACCAAGAGACTTTTCTTTTGGAACTTCTCATCTTGGAAAGCTCATCGTAATTTTCAACCAAACATTCTATAAACTTGGGAAGCTCAGTTTCCGATCAGATTTCGGTGCTCTAAGGTGTATCCTATGCGTCGACTGAAACGACTACAGGCGAGTAGCTGCGCGTCTGTATACGCTACTGCTTTACATGGAAATAAATTGAAGTATAATGACGAGTGTTTACGACTAATGAGACGACTGCAGAAGCTTGGACTGCTTGCAAGAGCAGTATAGTCGTATCAGCCGCGCGGCTGGCAGTTAAACTTTCGTTGAAATGGATGACTGCAAATTGATTGAGTTAGTGCAAGAGCACCCAAGTTTATACAATCCCAAACATGTTGATTAATGTAAGAGATAATGTATGGATGGAAATTGCGGAATTACTGAAACAATCAGGTAAGTAACACTTGTAATTTATCATGATTATTTATGTACAAAATATTTCTTTAACAACATTAAAATCATGATTTTGATTTTCATTCTGGTCAATCGGCGTTAAACAGGGTTTTGTCTCTAGACTGCAGATTAATCAAATCTGCAGACTCCAAGACATTATTGGACGAAATATTTAATTTTAGTTAACAAATTATACATTTTCAATCATGAAATGTTTATAAGAATTGAGTAAGACTTTCATATAATGGATGGTAACTGATGCTGGCAGGAGATGTTCGAAAAATGGAAGCCACGGCTTCTATACTCCCAGATATCTCCCATATATACAGTCAATGTAAACTCTAAACAAGTGTAATAAAATTGTATAATTGGCTTTCAAACAAATGGAGCTATCTAGAGAATAAGCACGACGGTGATTATACTCCAAGAGAGCTCAGCGAAAGCACTAAGAAATAATCTACCAAGATTCACTGTCAGATCAATTAATAAAATGATTTATTGAAACTGGGGATATCTAGAGCGATTCTAACCAATACTCCTATACTCCTAGATACTCCTAGGTTCCCATATTCCCAAATATCTCAAAAAATTTATAAAAGAAGCTTTACTCTTCAAGTGGGGCTACGTCGAGGATAAGTCCTACGGGGCTTATACTCCGCGATAATTTTGTCATAAAAATATAGATTACGTTGCATCATATAGATTACGTAAAATTCATTTCGTGATTTTTATACAAATTGTTGATCGAATATAAATTGTTAAAACTACAAGGGAATATCTGTAGCAGGTCAAATGTTTCTTATGCTTCCAGATATTTCCCAAAAATATAGTATTTCATGTATCTTATTGTCATGATATATATCATTTCAAATTTCTGATAAATAATATATTGTCTACATAGATACATGGGATTATCTGGAGGATAGGAACCACGTCAAATGTGGCCCTTACTCGCAGATATTTGTACAACAATACATAGCAGATTGATAGATTATTTAAAAATTAATTTAAAACTTTCATAAATAAAGATATCCTTTTTAATAAAGAAGTTCCTGACGCTAGCACAAGTAATATATATGTTTTCATTGCATATTTTGATCTAATTAGACTACGTATTGACTGCATATTTATATGTTAATATATCACAGAATATTGTGGTAGCGTCTTACTTTGTAATTCATATTATTATACAAAGTTCATCTTTGAATAGAAACTAGATCGAGCCAACAAAACGGCGAAATCAGCGAAAATACTTGCCGAAATAACATACAAATGTTTAAAGATCATGCAGTAGGTTACTGCATGATAACACAAATACAGGCATAAATTATTATTGATTGTTTAAAGTTACATAAATATTCATTTCATATATAAGACTAAAATTTTATTTAATAAAACGATACTTTTAAACTTGACGTTACGGTAGGCGTTTTATTAGGCCCCCGCCGTTCTGGAAACATGGTAATCCTACTGCATCTAAATAGATTTTAAGTAACTAATTATCAAAAGAAAATAGAACTTTATTGACAATGTATTACTATATCACAAAGCACCATAATGCTAATCCCATTTCTGATGGTCTCGCAATAATAGAATTAAATAAAATTTTGAATATTGTTTTTGTAACGTGATCTATATTAAATTAATTAATGTTACAGTAACATATCGGATTTACAATTATATTGCTTTCCGCGACTAGTTTCGAGGCAATAGACTCATCGTCAGACGTTTGGATGCTAACGGGTTTGTATCATGTTTGTATTCCCGTTATAGATGTGTCCTGCGTCATTCTTTGTCGGTTTCTCTCGTCACTTTGTTGCTAGCGCGCGCTACATCCACTGTTGCACTGTTTCGTTTATTTTATATTCTGTTTGTGATTTAGTTTTTAGTTGGCTTGTAGTTTAATTGGTCTGTTTTTTGTGTAAATTTTTAAGTGGTGTTAGTAGGCTGTCAAATTTACATTCTGTTTGTTCGTTTAGTATATCTTGATTTATTTTATGTTTGTAAATTTCGATGTTTTCTTTAATTTCGAAATTTTTGTGGTTGCTTTTTATAATTGTCATTGTATTGTCTTATTTGGGTGACCATTGTTGATTAGATGATTTGCGAAGTGTGATGATATATGTCTGGTCTTCTAAGTGCGTTTTGATGTTCTCTGTAACGTGTTCTGTAATTTCTGTTCCTTTTTCCTATGTATCTTTTGACAAATGAACTGCATGTCAATTATATAGCGCTTTCTTTGTATTTATCATTGGTGTTCATTTTGTGATGTAACCGATTTTAAAGGTTGTTTTTTTGTTCTGTAGCGATAGTTTAGTTGTACGGTTTAAGTAGTTTTGTTATTTTGTATGTGCTTTGTCACAATATGTGAATATTGAATATCTGTTTTCGTTTGTTTTATTTTGTTTTGTATTTTAAAACAAAATAAAACAAACGTATTTTAGTTTCTAATAATATTTGGTTTTCA
Organism: Adranes taylori; assembly: GCA_009867245.2. Lineage (NCBI taxonomy): Eukaryota > Metazoa > Arthropoda > Insecta > Coleoptera > Staphylinidae > Adranes > Adranes taylori. Next base: position 8,794 of record WYDF02056027.1, read on the forward strand.
TTATTATTGAAAATGTGATTTATTTATTGTTTGCTGTAGCCGTTGTTGAATACTATTTCTATAATATTTAGTTTTTCTTTATTGTGGTTTCCTTGTGAAGTTGGTATCGTTTTTAGTCTGTGAAATAGTGAGATAAAAGTTGCTTTTGCTATGTTGTTGTGGATGATTTGAATCTGCGTTTATGATGTTATCTTTGTATGTTGATTTTCTGTATATATATATTTACATAGAAAACCAACTTACAAAGCCAACATCAAAAAACAACCACAAAAATTTGGAAATCAAAAAAAAACATCGAAATTTACAAACACAAAATAAATCAAGATATATTAAACGAACAAACGCAATATAAATTTGACAGCTTACTAAGACCACTTCAAATTTTACACAAAAACAGGCCAATTAAACTACATACCAACAAAATACTACATCACAAACAGAATATAAAATAAACAAAAAAACGAAACAGTGCAACAGTGAAAATAGCGCGCACGAGCAACAAAGTGACGAGGGAAAGCGACAACCAATGACGAAGGACACATCTATAATGGCAATACAAACATGATACAAACCAGTTAGCATCCAAACGTCTGACGATGAGGCTGTTGCCTCGAAACTGGTCGCGGAAAACAATATAATAGTGAAACCAGTACGTTAATTTATCATTAATTACATAAAATTACATTTCTTTCAGAATTATGCTTGAAAATACTTTGCTACTGAATTATAGTACTAAATGCAGGACTGAATTGCAGTTATTGAATTGTAAACTGAATTGAATGTTACTACTGAATTACAGGAACATGGTTATTTTGCCTCAACTTTTTAGATTCCGGTTAAACTGTATGTATGATTTAATTGTTCCAATGACTAACTAAAACAAGTTACATAGGTCGATTGACAATTTTGGTAGACAATTATTAAATATTGAAGTAGATAGTATCATTAAAAGTGTAAACAATATCCATAGAGAACTCACATCGATTGAATCAAAGTTGTTAAACAAGTTACCATTAGAAGTTTGGTCCACTTTCAAAGATTCGCACCATAAAAGTTACGAAAACAATTTAACAAATTCAAAAATATTCATATAAAAAAATTAGGAAAGGTGAACTATCCATTGAAGCCAGTGACAAAAACATTGGAGTCAATGAATACTTCATCAACACCACTGTGACCAATGTTCAGTTTCCGAAAGAAGTATCGCAACTACTGTCGTTGGGTCCAAAGTTCGCTATCAGTCCTATTTTCTCTGAAATACCGATCAATAAATTGATTACAGACGTAGAATATTGCATCTCACAAGACCAACATACTGTAGATCAGGACTCAACCAGATTAAGAGTTACTAATAATATTACTAACTTAATAATTTAAAAAAAAATGATCTGATATATTAAATAAGTTTGTTCGCTTGTTATCGTATATACTTGTGTACTTTTTGAACTTTGATGTTCATTGAATCACTGTTTTTAGTCCTGATGATGGTTTCGAAACCTAGAAACCGAAAAGTCGACAAGAAAATATCAAAATTTAGTTAATAAATTACATTGTTATTCAAAGCGAAGAATTTTATTTATCACTTGAACATACTGTTCTCCATTGGGTTTCATAAAAACTATATAGCAAGGGAATAAAATTCCAACTATATAAGACATCGCCGACAGAACTTCGATTTGCAATTCCAACAGGAACAGCAGCAAATTTAAACATACTAGTATTGTATGTTTAAATTGTATGCTTTAAGGTATTTATTATTCTACAAACAAAAACGCCAATAGAATCTATGAGATGAAACTAAAATCGATCAACACAAAAATTATATATTCCGTCGCATATATCAAGGCCACACTTCAAATTTTATCAAAGTACGTATATGTTATTTTACTTGATATTTTAAAAACCAATTGTTAATTCTACGAATTATATAATGAGATTAAAAAAGTCAGCTCACATCACTTCTAGTATTACACGGAATTAGATTAAAAGAATGAACTGAATTCTGACAATGAAAGATCTTGATTTAGAACAGGGTCAGTTAAAATCTCGTTCAATAGTTCACGTGTGCAAACTTATACCACTCTATATCAATTGTTGTACATAGTACATTGTATACATGTAGTACATATCATTAAAAAGGGACGATTTAGTTTGGGAGTAATTTTTCTTTTCGAAACATATTTTGGACATCGTGTAATCATGTTTTAACATATTTAGGTTCGGATAACAACTGATGAGATAGATAAGTTAGTTCATCAAATAACAACTGAAAATGAAGCATATCCATCACCATTTAACTACAGAAAATTTCCAAAATCAGTTTGTACGTCTGTAAATAATGTAGCATGTCATGGCATCCCCGATGATAGACCAATAGAAAATGGAAATATTATCGTAGGGATAACAGTTTTCTTGGACGGTCATCATGGTGATTGTTTAAAAACATTTCAAGTTGGAGAAGTTGATGTATCCAGAAAAAAACTATTAGAATCAATTCAAATCTGTTTAAACCAATCAATAGACATTTACAAGCCCTGTATACCGTTTAACGCCAATAGAGCATTAACTCATAAATTAGCTAGTCAATTAGGATATACAGCATGTTTTACTGGGATTGGTATAGGAAACTATTTTCATGGTCCACCTGATATCAGTATTTTCAAAGATAATACTTTGTATTCGATTAGATTTTTAATGCACAGCGTGGGTTTGTAAAGGGAAGTTCAACAATAAGTGCAATGTATGACTTCCATCATTCATCGCACTAACCTGCGTGATTGATGGCTTGGACAAAACAGATACACCTTAAAAGTGTATTTTAATTTGTCTAAGACTTAACAGGCTTAGTGGTTCACGTTATGTACCACCTTTGTTGGCGCAGTACTGCACAATGCACAATGTACCATTTATTAACATTTATTAAATCTCTTTCTATTGCTGCACGAAAGCACAGATTATGTACCACTTCCCATAATATAATACTTATAACTCATATCCGCAAAACTGTAGGTCTTGTCCAGTTCAAATTCATTTAGTTTCTAATATTATTGACAGTTAGTCAGTGGCGTAACTATACCGTTCGAGGCCCGTGGCAAATTCATCGGATGGCCCCCCTCCCCCCAATATAAAGAAGCTG
>WYDF02056049.1:0-11928 GCA_009867245.2 Adranes taylori
GAGCAAAAATATTTGAATTCCAATTAAAAATTTAAGTGATAATAGCGTCACTCAATTAACTTTTTTGACGAATTTTTATCGAATGTTTCAACTGTCTTGTTAAAATAGGATTTTATTCAACTGGAGATGATGCATCACCCGGAAACTATGGTTTGAAAGATCAGCAATTAGGGTTAAAATGGGTGCAAGATAATATCAAACATTTTGGTGGTGACAAAACTAAAGTCACAATTGCTGGTCAGAGTTCAGGTGCAGTTAGTGTTCATTACCATATGTTAAGTCAAGGATCACGGTGAGCTGTATTTTATAAATAATTGCATTTTTATTTTTCATACACCAATATATGCATGCTTTCACAATTTAGACAATAATGAATTTAGTCGGGGGATGAAGTGATTATATTATCACGTTTAGTTTTGGGGATGTTTGAGGTCCCCCAACGTGACGGGAAGAGAGAGAGAGAGATCTTTTTGATATGAAGACGTAGCAATTCTCTCATTCCCTAAGGTACCGTCTCGTACAATAACTGCAAAATGCGCTTCACTTTAATACCCACTTTAATTTACCTGATTACGAAATGAAGTTATAATCCCGTGTCTCAACACTGTTTTAAATAAAACACTAGACTAGACTAACGTTGTGCGTACCTTTCAGATTTAATCATAAATGTTTCTAGGTAGTTAACGGTACTACATAACCCTTAAGAATCACAAATGGTCTTCTATGAATCGAGGATGATTAAATAAAAGACATGCATAAACTTAACAAAATGTATTGAGAATGATTTAAGAAATGCGTACATGCAAACAAAATAAATATTTGTGTATTCAAAATAAATTACGCCTCACCAAAATTATAAAATAAATTAATATTTGGATTCAATTACTACTTGCGAAAAATGGCGTTTATGATTCATCAAATTAGTTCCCAAATTATTTATAAAATTATTCTATTTATAGTTTCTGAAGTTCTTACCATCACAAACTTATTTTATAATTACACACCGTTACCTTATTAATTCATTTCAATAAATAAACTTTGTTGCCTAATCAATTTCATTTATTTTATTCAAAGAATTCGAACTCAAAAGAATTATTTAATTATTACCAATAAAATTCGCTCTCTGTGTAGCTTTTATTTATTTTTTGGGCAGCAAATTTCCTGACAAAGTTAGGATCAATTTCTCTCGCTATTTTTCCCCGTCTGTAGTAAACTGCTATAGCTTAATATATTCTCATCTAAGTACCTTTGCCATTATTTTATTAAGTACTTTCTGCCATAATCGATTCATGTCCAATCAGTTCTGCGTTCTTCACTCATTCCTATACAGAGTTATACATACGCTTTCACTAACTATTGATTGATTGCCAGCCAGAACTATGCTCAATGATAACAATTATCACCAATCAGCGACGATCCCCTCTGTTACACATAATTTGTATAATTAAGGTCACAAAATGCTTAAACCGCTAAACATTTCAAAGAATCTAGTCATCTTGAAGTATTTATATAACTTAGAAGTATCAAGCGCATAGAACTATCTATCATAAAACAAAACCAGAACGAATACCTATTGCCTAGTTACAATAAATAGGACTTGCCAGTAGGGATTAGGGTTGTTGACGACTTTTAGCTACGAGATAGCGGTAGAGTCGCATCAGAACATTATTCTCAGTGAGTCAACTTACTGAATTTTTATGGCCTCGTACGGTGCAGAACAGCGAGTAACAATTGTGCAAAAAAAATTCAAGTCTGCTTCATTTGTGCACCTTACACATCGTCCATTGCGTGACATATTTGATCAATATAATCGGTAAATTGAGCAAGTCGATAAACTTGCTCAATTTACCGGCTGAGTGCAAAACAGATTGCCTGCTCTTAGTTTCTCGTCGTTCACAGCAGTTAGGCCTCTCACAAATGACAACTTGGCGTGTCCCGACAAAGGATTTAGCTCTATATGCTTGAAAAATTCAGCGGACATAGGAATTGAAGTACGCAGACCATGGCCAGCGTCGTGTGTTGGATATTGACGCAAGTGAGGACAGATCCTAATTTTTATCATGGTGACTGATGAAGCATAGTTTGATCTCCGTGGCTACGTTAACCAACAAAACTACCGCATTTGTGTGTAACCAAATTATTGTCTGCAATTCATGGTCCTTCATTATCAAAAGTTGATCCAAGCGACTCGAGGCATTCATGGGCTACACAAATGGGGGCAAGGGGACCAGCTACCCCCCGTATTTTTCTCTTTCCCACGAAAGCATACTGACTAATATAAGATTGAGCATGCATCATGAAAAACGGCTGCCCCCTGAATTTTGCGGATTGACATGTATACGTTAATAGTTCAAGCATTTATATTCAGTGAGAGCTACGATATTTTAAAAATTCATAGACTAGTCAAAGATATTAATTTCTTTAAAATTTAAATGATTATCAAATCTTTATTGAGTGCCGTAATATTATTATTTGCATTTCAGGAATTTGTTTCACAGGGGTATTTTAGAAAGCGGCTCAGCGTATACATTTTGGGCTCAAACCTATAATCAAAAAGCAAAAGACAATGGAAGAAAATTGGCCCGATTAGTTGGTTGTGGAAAAAATGTGAATGATAACGCTTGGACAGTCCAATGCTTGAGAAAAGTTGATGCGAAAACTATAATTTCAGCCTCGCTAGAGTTTTTCGTAAGTCAACTGTGTAAAATAAGTTTAATTTTTTATTAAATAAAGGGGACTAGCGTGATCTTATTGGTTGTTCTTAATGATTGAGGCCTTTAATTTTAATTTGTCTTGAGTAGCAGAAAATAGTTAAGATGTGTGTGATAGGATACGAATATTTTAACTCTAGGTAGAGTCACTACTCCATGGCTCTACAGGATATCTTTGTATCCATCAGGTAGACAATAGATTCAAGGACATTACCCTGGTTCACTTCAGCTGAAATTTTTCTGAATTCAGAATATTCTCTATCATGCGTGACTCTAACGCGACGATCTCTGATGTATGAGCGAAGAATTTGATTTATTTGTTGTGCCAAATATTTGTCTAGTTTATATTCCATCCTAGATGCCACACTGCCGAAAGTTTAAGCTAAATTTAGCCAATTTTTTATTTTTACTCAAAGTGCTAGATACTATTTCTAACTCATATTATAATTACGTTAAAATTAAAATAATGAAAAACGATTTAAGTTACAGACTTTGTATTGGAATGAATGTAGAAAATAATTAAAAATTAAATGACTCGATTTATGTCATTTTTAATGGATTGATTGAGTCTTACTTTGTGGTAATTCATGATGAAATATCAATGTAATCCCCTCAACGAAATATCTTTATTATTGTCGTTTTCGTCATAATTGTCGTTATAATTGGAATTGTAGTTGTCCTTACAGTCAATGAAATTGAGTAAGTATTGTCATTATTCTCGCTTGTCGTTGTCTGGTCATCGTTGTCTTGTCGTCATCATTGTCCTTATTGTTATCGTTATAGTTGTTGTTCCCGTTGTCGTGTCGTTGTTCTCGTCTACATGGACGTTGACTCTCTTTAACATAATCGTTAACATAATATCGTTAACATTTAATTGTTAACATAATAACCACTTCAAACGAACCCACAGGCCTCCCCATGTATTAATAGTCTGTATGTCTGAAGATGGCCCGAAAGGGTTGAAACTATAGTCACAATTAACAATTGTACTATACGTGGAAAATCCGAAGTAAAATATACTTCCAATTGATATTCCATTTTTAATGTTTAAATTTATAAGTAAATATAAATTCGTCGGTTGTTTTATGTAGAGATTTATAAGATACAACCGATGATTTTATATTTAGTCAAAATTTGATATTTTGACTTTGTTTAGTAACATAAATTCCAAAGTTTAATTATTTTTTACTTTTTGGTTCAATACTATAAAATCTTGCATCGTAAATATATTTATTGTAGTAGAAATTGAAATCTGGCAACACTGGATATTTCTTTCGTACAAGTTGTTTAAATTTTCCGATTGGAATTACAATATAGGCAACCCAATCTAAATTTACTTTTTATTAGTAACAAGGCATTCCAATTTTTAGACTTTCAATACAGAACCGAACGTTAATTTCAAGCCAGTGGTTGAATTAAAATCACGTAGAAATCCTAATCCGTTCATCACAACAGATCCTTTCGACATTATGCTAAGTGGAAATTATTCTAAAGTGCCAATCATTGTTGGAATTAATCAAGATGAAGGACTGGCAAGAACAGCAGGTAAGTTTAATTTCATCTTCTATCAGTGTTTCTTAGTCTGTGAGTTCGACTCCATTTTTCTCTATAACATTTGTAAGTCGCCACGATTAGCAATTTGTAGCGGGTTTCGTCTCTTCGCAATACAGTTTGTCACTGCACTAAATCCACGTTCTACAAAATTTGACGGGAAAGCTATCAACAATTTTTGACAATAGCCCATAATGCAGGGTTCACAATTGGAACGTAGTTGCTTTTGTAATCAATATTCTTCAAACTTTGGTTTCAGCTCCTCAGTTGTGGATATTTCAATAAGTTGCTCTTGTATAGATATCGGCGCATCTGTGACTTCGATCCTACTTAAATAATGATCCAAAAAAAATACTACTAAATGATGTTGGATGAGATCTAAGCAGTTAATAATTAAGTAAAAACAAACAAATTAAAATTATTACAATTGCGAAATGCGCCAAAATTAGTAAAAGACAAAAATTAGGTTGTGCGAAGAAGATACTTGTCACCAGTGTTTTATTAATGGTTTAGACGGCTGATGGAAAAATACTCCACAGATGTTACCATTACAGGAATGGGCGAGTCTCCAACAAGTGCCTACATCGTTGCCAAAAAAGACAACCAATATTCGAATGTGCGTGTTACTTGCTGAGAGTCCATAATGGTGAATCTGCACCAAACACATTTTGACAAACAGTTTCAATATCTTACCCAATCCGGGTTACACCAGCCAAATGTGCCTAATGGTTTATCTTAAAAATCACTCCCATTTTCTCAAAATACTTTTACAATTCTATTTCTCACTTGTAACGACATCTCAAATTAAGACGATCTATATTAAGCAGAAGCCAATTTGGATTCTTTTCAACGCCAATATCTATTGGAGAAGTGACTCTTTCCAGCTTTCTAGAATTACATTAAGCACGATCACTCCTCCCTTCTTAAAACTTCAATGAGGCTATCCATCTTCCATTGGTTCGACGGGAATTATTTAAACCGTAGACCAATCAACTAATTGCAATCTCAAAACATCGGCAGAAATACCAGAATTGCCGAAATACAATCGGAATATCGATAATCAAAGAAATTTGATAATATTTGATTACACTTGACAAAACTAATTATCACCTAAAATTTCTGAATCAGAGTTGTCGCCGCCCTCTCTCGGACGGTGAATCAACCTGGACATTATGTTAATACAAAGTTCTTTTATACGAATAATAATACAGGAAAAGTAAAAATTACACCCGACAATACTACACTATCTGATTATAGTTCAATCCTGGAAACAGATTAAATGTCAAGAAACAAGCCACTACAAGTCTTGTACTCAATATATGTCACGAGTCGCATCTCACTCTTTCATACCTCCACTTTTAGAGCGAACTAGTGTTGATGACAGGCTGTACCCGTATACCCAGTTTAAACGCTAATCTCAAATTAACCACAATTACGAAAGGCAATGAAAACATTCCCAACGAGAATTACTAAATTCTTTATTCATCTCAATGCCATTTATCTAAACAGCAGATATTACAACCGGTAAATATAAAACAAGATTCAAGCAGAACTTGACCATAAAATTGCATTTTAGTTGAACAAATTTCCGAACACTGTATTATCCAGCAATAATAAATCCTAATGTACTGAAGGTATTCAATAATTAAACAATACACCATCCTAGTTGGTCAAGCAGGATAGACCATCCGAGTTGGTCAAAAATAATATGCCAATACAAATGATACTCAAAATACAAATGATTCTCAATCACACAACAATTTTACCTATACCATCAGGTAACTAATGATGCTTAAGAAATTAGTTGTAAGCATCTAGTAACCACAATTTTTGCCTAATACAGACTTTATTATTACTTCGTATTAATAACACTTATCACACAATAATTCCCACCATAATTTCAACACCATACTTCCAGGACCTAGGCCTAAAACAGCTCGTTTTTTTTACAAATAAAACGACGGTTACTGTATCACTTTCTTACATGCACTTCATATGACACATTGAACAGATATAAATTGTTGATTTGATGCGCGGCTATTTTATAGTGTCATATTTAGAGACATGTTTCTGCATGAACGAAAAATTGTCAGGATCTTAATATTTGGTGCAGGAATTGCACATAAATCAATGAACAATAATGATACTAGAATTATAGACAATATTTGAGTAAAAGTATCGGAACTCAATGAAATAATTATAAACAAATTCATAAATAACCGAGATTAATGAACTAAGCATTATCGATTTCGTCCGCGTTACGCGAGAAACCCCATAAATTTTTGTAATTTTTTATTTAAAAACTTTCGATCTAATTCGCGGACCCCCGGTAGTTCTTGGCGCACTCCCAAAATAATATTTACTTACCACGGACCCCTTGGATAATCCCATAGACCCCCAGGGATTCGTATGAACTATGGAAATGAGTACTGTTTTAAATGAGTTAATTACATTAGTCAATTTTATTTAATAAAATTGATTTATTTTGATGCTGAACACAAACACTTGCTGTACTGTTCTGAAGTCAGGTAGTTACACGTAAAGCGAAGTGTATCCTTACGAAATGAGATTGAATTTGTTTTTACCAAGAACAATCATCTCTTGGCTTCAAAATTCTCTGATTCGAAGTGGATTCTTCAAGCAGCTTATCTTTGTGATTCTTTTTTTTTTTTACTAAATAACTTAATTACACTATGGAAGGACATAATCACATTCTCATTAAATTCGCTACAGATATAACTTGTTTCATAATAAAGGTAAAATGATGGAGGAAGAGATGGAAAACATGAAACTTTCCTAATTTTCAACCCTTAATTGACTTATTGAAGGTGAAAATATTATGTGTTAAAGTTGATGTACACAAAATTGTCATTCAATAAACAAAATAACGGAAAAATGTGACTGATATATTCTATAAAGGTATTAACTCAAATATAAATTAAATCGTTTAATTTTCATGTAAATGACTGGTGTAAACCTTTTGTTAGTATTAACTAGAAGAATTTATTGTCATTCAAAATTAGAGGCACTTCGCTACAGTTTTAGCAAAACCTGTGAGCTTTGCTGCACATACTGGTTGAAATTTAAAAACGAAAAGCTAATAATTGAAAACCAACCACTAAAAGTACTACTGTTCTAATGTGCGAATTTTGTTTTAAGTGTAATGAAATCCAAATTTAGAATCAGACTGAAGACCTAAGGTGCAGCCTGTCTAATACAATACCAAGATTTGATTATCTTTTAAACCTTATCAAAATGATCTAGTGTGAACCCTCAGACGTCTTCAAAGTTTCGTCTAAATATTAATATATGTCTCACCTTTTAAATTAACAATACTGTCGACCCATTCTCAACAACAAAAATTAATTTTGAAAGAGAAAAATTAATAATACATGTGTTATTTCAGCACTATTACGAAATCCTGAAAGGGTTAATGGAATAAATGCCAACATGAACACGTTCTTGCCAAAAATGTTAGAATTACAGCTCTCTACAACAAACGCGAAACTCTTGTGGAAGGAAATTAAAAAGGAGTATCTTCAAGGAAAAAGTAAGATTGATGTTAACAATTATAAGTCTGCGCACGGAATAACAAACGTAAGATATAATGTTTTAAATACTATCAGAGTTTTTCTAATTTTTACTTTGTTGGAATATTAATACATATTGAAAGAAAATTTGATAAAGCACACCACTATTTTGTATGTTACGCGATTTTGTACGTGGCAACAACGTTAGAATTTATAAATTTATTTTCGTTTAACTTCATAGGACCTTGCCATCTATAATTATTATTCATTGGAGTTTTTTTTTTGTTTCTGGATGACATTCATAACTAATTGAAGTTTTTATGGAGTTTTACCAAAATTAAGTAATTGATTATTACGTTTTCATTCAATTCCACATTCAGCACTCAAATTTTTGGAATCGACAGCTCTGGTGGCACCGAAAATCACATTTATGAACTGAAAACCTATCTTGTTGTTAAAGAACGCCACTGTTCTGAAAGCAAAAAAATAAAGGTTACGGTCTTATCCAACAGATTCTAGAACACAAACATACAATCGGAAGATGCTAAGATATTCAGGCAAAGCATACTAAGTCGAAAGAGAAAAAGTTATAAATGAAATCACTGGAGTCCAACAAGACAAATGAAATCAATAAATCAATGAAGCCCTTGCCATTTTGCAGATCGAATAGGAATGTTTACTATACATTGTATGGAATGTTTACTAAACAAGAAGGGGCTTATTTATTCGGTTTCTTAGAAATTGATGAGCTGATAGTACGGATTAGTATGGATTTAAAGAGGTTAGTACGGATTTAAAGAAGGAAAGTCAACCAAACATGCTATTGTCAACCTAGTAGCGCAAATATATGATTGTTTGCACAAAAATGTTTTGGCTTTGTTCATATGCTTGGCAAAAGCACTTGACGGAGTGGACCATAGCATACTGCTAAGAATTATATACGACATAGGTCTCAGAGGGAGAAGTTACCGTCCTACAGAAAGCTATCTCCAGAATAGAACACAGTACGTTGAAATTTGTGGAACTCGCAGCATTCCAATATGGTGTGCACAGTGCCCTGTGGTTAGTCCACTTATATCCTCCATTTGTATTAATCTCTTAAAACTCAATAATAACAGTAATATTCTGGGATTTGCAGACGATACGGTAATATTCTATAGAGCGAATTCATGGACTGAGACGGTACGGTAATATTCTATAGAGCGAATTCGTGGACTGAAGTAACAAGAATGGCGGAAAACGACATTAGGCTTATAACAGAATGGTTTGATAGAGATTTATGTTGAGAAAACAAAACACTTATCGTTTTGCTCTGGGAGTAAAAGAATTCCTAATTTTAATTCATTGGAAATCAATAAAGGTGACAATTCATTTTCTATAAAAATCTACATCGGAAATAAAATACCTTGGAATTGTTCTAGATCAATACATGAAATGGGATGTATATATCAATAAAGTAACCAAGAAAATCTGATGAATGCTAGGTAAATTTAGATTACTAAAGTCAGTATTGGACCTTAAAGGTATAATGTTATGCACTCGTTGAAACGCATTTGAGATACGGTATCATAGCTTGAATACGGCATCGGAGCAAACAATCATATGCATAGACTTACGATTACCCAAAAACGAATAATAAAAATAAGATTCAATAATAATATGACATCCTCAACGGACAGGCTCCTTAAAGAAACTAAGCTTGTAGTCAGGTTTAAGACAAAGCTGAAATGGTGGATATTGAGTTTGCCAGGTCTAAAAATACATGATTTAGTTGACATAACAAACTCCTATCACTATTAAAGTAATAACATATCATAAAAAAGTATACTAACTTATAGCAAGACTACTAATAAATTGACCGCCAAGTGTAATCAGTTATAAGTGGTATGTGTACCATAGACATATTTATTTTCAATTGTACAGTTTAAGTCAAATTACAAACAATACATAATAACACAATGTACACAAAGTGTCTCTTAGAGATATCAAGTATCAGATGTTTACTTTATGTTGTTTACGAGATTCAATTCCTTCTACGTTGTTCAATTTCTTCAATTCCTTCTACGTTGTAATATGCACCTTTCAGTTGGTAGGACACATATTATATTCTTTATAGCCACGTCTCAGATACTGGGTAGCCACTAATCGAACGCTGAGAATTTGTATATTGTTTATTACGGGTTGTTATGCTGGTGAATATTTTTTTTTTTTACGTATTCTTTGTTTTTGTATACTTCCAATATCACTTTCAATGCGTACAAAGCTGATGCTGTGAGAATTTTGTATTTTTGTAATAATGGCTTACATGAAACATTATCTGACACACCTCTCACTGTTAGCTCTCACCGTTTTTTTTTGTACTAATAGAACTTTTTTAAATGTGCTGTATGGCCCCATATTTCTATTCCGTAAGAAAGTATGGAGTTGAACATTGTATAGTAAGTACTGCTCTCGATTCTTTTACCAGTTGTCTTGACTATTCTACTAACTGCGTACGTTGCCTTTGATAACCTTTGGCTGAGTTGATGCACGTAATTATTCCAAGTTAGTCTTGCATCTATTTGTATCCCAAGAAACTTTACACTTTCATGAGTTTTTATATTCCTATCCATTACAGAGGTTTTGTCCTTGTTAACTATTAGTTCATTATTAGTGAACCATTCCTTTACTATTTTCGAATTGTTTTTTAAACTTTCCTGCACTAGCTCCTCAGTTTCATCTGCTGCTGAAAAGGTAGTGTCATCTGCATACAATATTGAATGAATGCAACTATATTGTGGTAGATCATTAATGAAAATTATGAAGAATAAAGGACCCAAAATAAACCCTTGTGATATTCCCTTTATAATATTTTTTAGTCCGCTAATAGTTCCGTCTTTATAATCTGCTTGTTTTCTGTTCGTTAGATAAGAGTTCATAAGTTGTAGTGCAACACCTTTGATGCCTTAAAATTCCATTTATTCAGAAAACAACTTATGTGACATTAAAACAAAAGATTTACTTAAGCCTTAGAGCTGAGACGCACATCCACATTCTGTCGTAGATAAATATCCATTTTTATTAAAACAAAAACTATTTATTCTGATAGTCATATTTTTGAGAATACTCTATAATGCTTACCACTAGTCTATAATTCTTACATTTTGTTGAGTCATCCTTTTTGTAAAGCGGGTGCACTTTTGCTACTTTTAATTCATCTGGAAAAATTCCATTTAAGACATTTATTAAAGATGTGTGTTAGATGGGGAATTATAGCATCTCTGGTTTGTTTGACAATTTTTTGACTAAAATTATAAATATCTGTAGAACTTTTATTTTTCATTTCTCGGATGATGCATTTAGTGAAGGATTATTTCATGTTCACTGTATTCGTGCTACTTGTTGACTGAGTTACATTGCTCAATAGGTTATCGGCTATTGAGATAAAGAACGTGTAAAATTCTTTGCACTTCGGGGTGTCTCTGTTCTGTTTCCCACTGTCTAGACTCCCTGTTATGTTTCCATTTATTATTGACCATATTACTTTGTTTTTTTTGTCACATTCTTCAATTTGTTTCTCATTGTTCTTTCTTTTTGTTTCTTTACATAAATTTATATATCGAGCTATATATGCAGTCAGCACCCTTAGGCTTTCTTCATTACCTCTTGCATCTTCTTGGAATACCATAATTGTTTTTAGCGTATTTTTCATAGCTTCTAGTTGAGGATTACTGTACATATTTTTTGTTGATATCTAATACGCTGTATTGGAAACGGTTTCTTAAAATTATATTCATAAATTGCATGAAATTCCTTATATTTGATCCTCGGGCACTTAGTTTTATAGATTTCCCAATTTTCGTTGCCTAACAGTTTTTTAAAGGTCTCAGTATTCTTGTTATAAATTCGTTTTGTTACCCAATTGGGTGAATGGGTACCAAAACTTTTGGAAAAGGAAAAGTCTTTTGTGACTGTGAAAATGTTGACTGTGGAAATACATGTAATGTAACTATTGCCAATATTTGTTGCTTCGTTTATGGTTTGTTTCATGTTATAGATATTGAGAAGTTTTATAAGCTCCATTTTGATTTTATAAGCTCTGCGTTAGAAAGTTTACAATAAAGTCGCCAGTTGGGATAATTTTTCTAAATCAAAAT
>WYDF02056060.1:0-11928 GCA_009867245.2 Adranes taylori
TCAAACGTGCAGCTAAGAGCTCGTAGTTGTAAAACAATGCAGTGAGAATGGTTCAACTAATTATCATTATTAGAACAACTTATTTTATTGAGATTTATTCAATTGCACATTAACGTTAAATAGAACTTTATTTTATCTAAGCAAGCATTGAAATAATTTAATACTCAAAGAATAAATGATTATTTATGTTCGATTTCTTTTCCAACTAAAAAAAAGTAATAAATTAAAATTATATGTTTGAATTATTCATATTTCAGCGGAGCAACTGAATGTACTTCTGCTTTCGATTTAAATTTTATATTTTACTACAGAACTGAAGCTACGGCCCCGTCACTGCTTGAAGGTCTGTCTTTTCTGAATATATGTTAAATCCTGGGATTGATATCCGGTCTCCTTCATTAAGTTTTGTTTCGGACAAAAACATTGCAGAAATATCTTCTTGGCTTAAAAAGGTTTTTATTTCTTCTAGCTTGTTTTTTAAGCCGTTTGCATTCCAGGTATTACAATCCATTAAGAGATTTTAATGTTTTGCTGCGTATATCTGCTAGAATCTTCATAACAATCCTTTAAATTCTTGTGTCGAGGTCATCCTTTGTGCTTTATGTGTTGAGGTCCTGTTCCTTTTGGGCAAAACTAATATTTGTCTTCACTCGTGCGCTTTCAAGTTTCTGTCGCTTTTCTTGTTCTTTTTGCTGCTTAATGAGTTCCGGGGTTTTCATACAGTTCCAGTCACTGACTCTATGGTTACCAGCGCAGTTTGCGCACATATAAGGCCCATTTAGTTTAGCGCACCCCCTAGATGGATGTCTCTCTGCACAGTTTTTTGCACACTTGACTTGCGTTACATCTAAATTGTATATGGCCAAACATCTGGCACCTAAAACATTGTTGTGTACGTGCTCGGCGACGTTTCGGTTCCATTGACATCCTCAAGTTCTTGTCATGTTTTACGTCAACAGTTGCTTACCTTTTTCTGTCTTCTGTGTGTTTACTAGAACCAGTGGGAACATTTTAGTTTTATTACCTAGCCTGTGTACAGAGGTTACCTGTTCTCTTCCAAGTTTTCCTATTTGGAAAGAGTTTCTGGTAGTCCTCTCAGTACTATTAACAATTCTTTTCATCTGGAAGTTGAAAAGTGTGAAAAGGTTCTCCCATACCTTCCAAAATCTTTTTTGTCTTTCTGAAGTTCTCTGGACATTTTGTAAACAATTTAACTCCCTCCCTGCAGTATTTCTGCTGAATCCAACTCTATATGTTTAAGCTCCATATATTTCCTAACATTTCCATAATTGTTTGTGTACTGATTGGGGGAGGCTTTCTAGTTTTCACTTAGTCAACTGTCGTTAACTCTTCTGTGATGAAGGAGGAAGGATAATGTTTCCAATTTCTTTTGGGTTTCTTATGGAACAGTTCGGCAACTCTGAGTTAGTTTCCTTACTTTTCTTTTCTTCCTCTATGTTTTGCCTACATACTTGTAGCTCTCCTGTGAGCTTATTTCGCAAATTTCTACCCTCTGTTATTATTCTCTCTTCTATTAGACGAACCGTTCCCTCGTTTATGTAAACCATTTTTCCTCTTTTAGTATTCAAACAATTACACTATTAGTCTCTATTAGTTCGCACTTTCCACTTCACCAGGCTTTTCGGGTAAACCACGAACACCACACTGCCTAATCCTTACTTTGTTATTCCACTGTTATTATATTGAATCAGTCATTAAACTATTCATGACTCACTAATTGAAATAACATTGTGTCGCATTAACGCGCGACACTTTTAACTTCGTCTACAATAAATGTAGCACAAAGCAAAGCAAAGCAAATTTCTATGTACGTCTATGCCGTATGTACACTCACGAAACTTTTTGAAGCTCTACGGGCTGATTATAATATTTTATATGATCGATTTCTACCTAGCGACTGGTTAAAGGTAGTCGGCTTTCTAACTCTCTTCCTCACTAATCGTTCTAAAACATATACGGGTTTTCTCTGCCTTTTTCTTATTCATTAAACTAATTGACATGGTATGTGTTCAGTATGTCGTATATTAATTTAGCAGTGTTTAGCACCCCAAGAAAGTGGTCTATTGGGCATGTGTCAAATTCGACATTGCTGCACAGAGTTTTACATGGCAAAAAACCTTCGGACAGATAGAATGAAATTATCTCCTCATGGCTCGTACACATAAAACTTAAATCTTTGTTTAACGAATAGTTCTAATTAGATACAATTAATTATGAAATGGTTCTTTTAAAATTGTTTTACTTCAATTTATAAGTAGCTAATATAAGAAATGATGCTCTATTGTTGAATATCCTTAGAAGCTAAGGAATAGATCGAAATTAACATGAAATAATGTTTTTTCGTTACAACATAGTGGAAGTGCAAACGTTTATTACATACTGCGTAAAGCAAATATTGATCTACTTAATCTAGAACATTTTAGTTCAATTGGACAGTTTGCCAATCGTAGAGATGTAAATAACTGTTGTTTCTCTAGTGGAGAAAGATGAAAATTATTTTCTGAAATGAACTTAGTTTAATAAATTTCTTACCCGTTAGCTCTATTTCTAAAATAAAAATTTTGCCTTTCATTGTCTGGCATGTTGCTTTCATTTATTGAATCTTGTAGCGTTTTGTATACAAGTGATAAATCTTCATCAGAATCGAGGAGGTTTTCTACTTTATTCAAACTTCTTTTCTTATATATTTTCGGAAAATCTTTCAGTTTCTCTACATAATATAGATTATTACTTATCATGAATTTACCATAAAATCTATTATCTTCTATATAACCTTCGAGGTAACTTGAATTTTTATAGTTTTCAACGTAACCTTTAGCAAATACAATATTCAATTCTGATATATCTTCTACAGTTTCATAACCATTTGATACTGTTATAATTTTTGTATGTTCCGTTAATTTTTGCTGTAATGTAGAACTTGGTAGAATACAAAAGTCGAATTCGGTAGCGTTTAATTTAATATTTAGATGGTAGCATCTTGTATTGACCGATCTCACAACTCTTATATATGGTTTTGATGGAGCTTCAACAATTGTTGATGTGATATAATATTCTTTGAAACTGATCGTTGGATCGCTCACTGTTAAAAGTTTCACTGTGGGAATGAAAACAAATAAATTTAGGAGAGTAGTAATTGTTACGATAATTTGCATATTAGTAAATTTAAGGAACATGTAATTCGAACTGTCAATATTTGATAATTATAAAAATAATATTTGAAATTTGACATTGTCTTAAAATATGTTAAGAACAGGATTGCGGGATGATGATGTTTACTACTGATGAAAATTGAAAAAGGACTATAAATTTTAACTCCAGTATTACAGCCGAGCGAGAAACTAATAAAAGAAAGAAACTCCCTTAAAGGTTTTTGGAAATTTACGGAAATTGTGATTAGATGTTGTTTGAGATTATTATATTTTCTTTTTTAACCAACACCTTTTGTTTACGAAATGGAGTGTATCACTGTATTATAAAATTGCGACCCGAAACAAAAAATATTACAATCGAGCAACTTATGCATATTATTTAGTAGTCATATCGCGTGGTTGGAACGATATATGTATGTATTTACTTACTCGACAATAATATGATATAATACGATACGATGCGCGTGTGCCACTATATGAGAAATGTGAATGCGTTGAATGGTCTTTATACGATATACTACGACGATCTCTCACTTATATGCTAACTGAACTCCCACAAACTACGCTTCTAATGAATAGCTTTGAAAAATGGCGCAATATCATATAAATTACAGAATAAAACGGCTTTTGGAAATATCCCTCGGGCGCCAGGTCAGTTTAACGTGAGACCGCACGCTGGAATGGCTGTTGTTATCCCTCCGGCCCTCAGTTGCTTATTGAGAGCTTAACTTAGGTTCTTCTGAGTTGCCCAGGTGTTCTAATCTTGCTGGCAGCTGTATCAAACTTATCCACTAATGAGTAAAAGATCATTAACGTTTTGATAAAACCGTCTATTGTTCTTTTAGACTAAACAGAGAAAGAAAATATACATTCAATTAAATATCTATAATAAATCAAATGAATAAATGTCAATTTATGAAAATCGATGACGCAATAATAATAGCATTTAAGTGAACGAAGCGATTATTTCGAAGTTTTACATACGTCAGTGCAAAGGGTGATAAACTAAAACGACGCAATGATATAACGGCGAAACCAATATGTAAATACGGTGATAAAATAAACAGTACAAATATCGGAAGCGTGTACGGACAGATTATGATACAACGGGAGAGCTAGGTTCACTGCATACAACCATGGGATGGGGGGCTTAGTTCAAGCACACAATCTGAATAACTGGTGAGGTAGGTAGTCTAGGAAATTACTCTAAGCCGGTAACGTCGTATTGCGCACTGATGCGACCGTTGATGTGTGTATACCACTACCAGACCAGTAATGCGCTCTAGCTAGTAGTATACACACTAGTAGGGTAATGAAAGAAAAGGACAAACTATAAGCCGGCAACGTCGTATTGCACACCGTCGCGACCGTTGCTGAGTGAATAGCAGTAACTGTATTGCGCATTAGCTAGTGATATGCACTCCAGTTGTGTAAGGAAAGAAAAGGATGAACTATAAGTCGACAATGTCGGACTGTACACTGACGCAACCGTTGCTGAGTGAATACCACTAACTGTATTGCGCACTAGCTAGCAGTATGCACCCTAGTTACATAAGAGTAAGTTAGACAGTAAGTAGGGGTAAAGCTATAGTGTAAGCTATATAATATGGCTTACCAAACACCTCAGGTGACCTCTCGCTAGTGTGGCGGGCTAGTGTGGCTGGCTTGGCTTGTATGCTCCGGAGCTCGCTGTTGGTTGGCTTCGACGAGGCGAAATCAGATTTTAAATGATTTTAAACGCGTAAAGCGCGCTTATTTGAAGACCAGGAGCCATGTTTGTCTTAGTTCCCGTCACGAGATGTGTGGAAGCTTGCACACATTATATTATGACACGGTACGGTCTCTGGTACAAATCAGCATATTCACAGAAGTTTAAACACATCCTTATAGTAGCGTACAATATCCGGGTAGCAGACAGCTATAAGAGCATCACACATCTGTGTGTGGAAAAGTGAGCCAGTGAGCCACCGTCAGTATCAGTAGTATGTTATGTATTTACGCTTCTATACGTTAATCCAACTTTATTAATTATAAACAATTTACGTCATTTCATCACGCTTTATTGAGCGTAACACGATGCATGCACGCTTATACACATCCACGGACATCTAAGTTGTACGCACCTATCCTACGGCAGCTATATCTCTCTGATTCACACTCTCAGATAGGCGACCAAATATTCTCCACTTCTATATTCGCCCGATGTGTAACAGACAATATGTAGAAACAGCACAATATTTGTTTACGTTTTAAATAGAAATAAATAATTTTTAATTAATATACATGCGTTGAAATAATGTTATTTTACTAGCGGGATTAATATTGATTTATTTACCCTTTATTTTGTATCTGCGAAAAAAGTATCTAATAATGATTACTTATCTATAACCATGATAATATATTTTCGATTATCAATATACACGAAGAGACACACGAACATTCCGTGCATACATGTCTATATAGGGTTTCCAAATCGCAGCGGTCATATTTATTTATTTAATTTATTCAATGAGTTCAACGCATACTAATGGGCACCGTTACAATACATTCTGATCAGTTTTGAAACGTTTGAATTTGTCTAAACAACGCATTGATATGTATGCAAACGAAAGCGTGTGAAACTACTACTTGATTGTTGTGTATGTATACAGGTGCACAGTTTCACTACTACACTAATGATTACGATAAATTTAAATGCGACTCGATGAACCAAATCCGGCTCAAAAGACCAAATGTCTAAGATTATAATATTTTCTTTGGTTCACGAAATGAACTATGTTACGAAATATACTATATTATTTCGTACTCACATTGCGTTGTGAAATATATGACAGTTTGCAACAGATCTTTCTTCGACTGTGTATAGGGAGTGTGTGGTTTCCACTTGAAGGAACCAATCGCGACTCAATATTTAATAAACCGCAATTTAGCAATATCAGTAACAGTCGCGAATATTTAAATGTTTGATTAAATAATTATGCGATGCAGTACGAATTTGAAATATATTGGACATATATTTTTTATTCATGGAATACAAGTAAATTATATTTTATAGCTAACAACGAAATCTTCACATGTTTTACTCTCGATTGTTAATGTCTTGTCAGAACAATAAACTTGTTTTACAAAGATGAAAAGGAGAAAGAAAAAAATATTTTTATATTGTGATATACTTTTTGTGTTTGTATATTTTAGGCTCACTGAATTGGTCGAGTCTGATGTGTCCCAGTAGAATGCGATGGTCTTTAACTGCACATGATATCTGTTTTACGCAAGCGCTACATGCGTACTTTTTCATGTGTGGCAAATGCATTCCAGTCGTACGAGGACAAGGAGTGTATCAACCTGCCGTTGATTTGTGCATCGATAAACTGAAAAACGGGGACTGGGTGCACGTTTTTCCAGAAGGTATATAGAATATAGAATTGCTTACTAATAGTTTTTACTATACGAATTGGTTTTAAGTTAAATTAAGTGAATGTAATCAGCGACAAAATGTGGTCTTAGACTTTAACTATAGAATAGTCTAACTATAGGACTACATGATAAAAAGTTGGTTTTTTTTTTGGTAAAAAAGCAAGGGAGCACATTAAAAAAACAGCCCGTGAAAAGTTTAACAACGGGTCTTTTGGAATTGAAGAGAGTTTCTTGTGCATTCGATAAGGATTCTTTTTAATTTGACTATGTATTTGGAATGAACAAACTTAGTTTTTTGAAGGAAATTAAAAAAAAATGTTAAGAGGGTATCTTGAATAGCCATTGTATATAAAAGACAAATAATTCATTGGTTGATAGTTGTAATGGATGACAAAAAATAACGTTGATAATTTTTTTTAATTAAACAAGTGAAATTTAACAAAACAACAGAGGTTAATAATAATAACAGTGGATAAATGAAACTTTTTATAAGTTGAAAAAAGGGTTTCGTATACGAAACTGAGGGTTTCGTATTGTATATCCTATAAATACGAAACCAGTTCTATCTCTTGATCCTTAGAAAACTCATTGATAATTGCCAGCTGGTTTGTCAACCACAGGATCATCCTTACACTTTTTTACATATCTTTGAAATGTAGTTTGCGGAATTTCAAACTGGTCTGACGCTCTTTTGTAGCTCATTACGCCTCTATTTACCGCATCTACTGCTAATTCCATAGATTCAGTACTCCACTGCTGCCTAACGGCAAACTATCTGAATATAACACTAAACTCAAATTTAGATTCTAAACTCAGATTTAGAAGCCGTGGTAGAATGGGGTCATTTCCCATCCCATCCCGCCCACTACATTCTGCCCCAAATGTTTTTATTAGCAAAACATAACCTTTGACCAGACATTCTTTACCAATATTTTGAAAAATCCATGTCATATGATACATAAAAATATGCCGTAAACGGTGAAATAAACAACAATCCCCAAAACAAACAAACAATGAACTTACTTTGTGTTAAAAATGCTGAAAAGTTATACGAACACACACAATTTCACTACGTTTGGTCGAAAACACGCTGAACTGTTTGTTTTTGTCAGATAATACGTGGCGCACTAATATATAATAGCAGAGGGCGCTAGTAATAGCGGTCTCCGGTCTCCTTATTTATTCACAAGTTTAGTCGTCTACTACCGAATTATTATAGTACATCATTAAATATTTAAGAACGTTTTCGTTGTTGAATTGCCGGTCTTTAGCTAGTAATTTATTTAGCATTGAGAAACTGCGATCACAGAGACTGATGTTGCTTGATACCTTTGTAATAGCAAATAGTGACTCGGAGAAACATCGTTTCGGGAAAGTGTAGCGATGATCGAAAGGTCGGTATTGTTTTCCACACGTTATCACAGATAAGCACTCATGTGGCAAGGGTCTTCTTTAAAATCCATAGCTTTGATGTCTTTATATGCTGTCTCAATGGTGTACCATTTTGATTCCGAATTTTCCACGAGACTACTCAAACATGTTTTTGATACTTCGCAAACTTTTTGACAGTTCCGGGTCACACACTGCTTCTTTCGCACGTCACATTAAAATGCCACCGCCGCTGAAATTGTACACTTTCGTCTGTTACGAGAAACACCTTCTTTCCATGAACTTCTTGTTTGATTCGTAATATTTCGGCATTAGCTAGAACAGCCACACTTCATCTGAGAATTCAGAAGGCAAGACTCGTTCCATATAACTGAAGAGATCCTTGATATACATATTTCGCATATTGTAAAAGGTAATGTTCGCAGAGACAATGGTCGTTACAATTTTATCAGACTGCTGTTTCCATCAGCAGCAAAAAACATTTGCCTTTAAAGAATAGATTGGTGTTTAATACTTGCACGATGTTTATTTACAGCGGATCGACACTCATGGCAAACGACGACATCATAAATTATGCAGTATAAATCATTTCGTGGCGTCAAATTGAATTCCTTAAGAAACTCCATAGCATAGGATCGCGCTTTTCCAGCATCTGACTTTGCAGTCTTGGGCATATTGAAACAATCATTTTTCAAAGGGCAAACTGAATTAAAAATACGCCGAACTGAAGCAAACCAAATATACCGCCGTAATGTTCGAACCAGTGCTCATCATAATATGAAAACTGATTTAGATATTAGAAAATGATTAAATTAGAAGACACTACATACCACTTAGTATATTAAAATATAACAGTAGATAAATATTTTTCGCAAAAACCGAATAACTAACGACAGGATTGAAAAAGCCATGCGTCACTAATGTAAGTTGGGTTTGCGTGAAATACATAAAGAAGAAGTACATCAAGAATGGAACCCCCGTGCAAACAATACCATTTTTTCGATATATTTTAACTATTGTACCTAAGAGAGCGCCTCGTATTTTAACAAAGAATTTAATCATAAATGAGAAATGTCAGCAAAAACTAAGAATAATTTTAAGTTGCATTTAAGCAACAAGTTGCAATACAGTTGCTGTTACAATTCACTTTGACGAAATCGTGAATAAATTTGGGTTTTAGGAATTTACTTGCAGTATTACATGTGTGAAAAAAGTTGTATTTATTGCAACATGTTGCCCTAGTAATAATACATTCAGCCAGTTTCAAAGTGACCACATCTTTAGCTTTGATACGAGTTTGGCGAAAGGCGCAGTTTGTTTGGTGAAAAGTGTCCCATTCTCGGTGTATCGATTGCTTCAACGACTCCAAAATTCTATGGCGTATAGCATAGGCTCTGACCTCCCAATGCGAACGTACGCTGTAGTTTTTCACATTGAGATCCGGCGAACAGAGTGGCCACTCTACAGATGAGATGAAATTAGGAAAATGAATTTTGCACCAATTTTGCGTGGTTTTAGCCTTGTAGCCGGTGCTGCGACTTGTTGGAATGTCCATACTTTATCATCGAAGTGCTACTGGCTCTACGGAAGTATTACGGCATTGTGCCGCAGTACTTCCCGCGCATGATGTCTAGCCGCTAATGCAAATTCTATCCCAACCTATGAAGTGGGATGAATTTTAGTGTTAGTCAACGATTCTTGAGGCTCCTGAAACATACTATCGATTTGGTGGTTCTTCACTTGCTCCACGGTGAATAGATTCTTGCCAGTGAAGAGGATTCGCTCCCATCTCTGAACTGCGGACGGATGCTGGAGTTACATCGTTGGAATTGAACTCATTTGTTCTCGTCCGTGAGGAGCTGGACTGTGAGGAGTTGGACCGTTTGTCGTCCGTGAGGAGTTCTAGAAAGTTATTTTGCGCTTCTTTTTTCGCTATTTGTCGCACCGATTTGCGATTGATCCCGGTCTCACAAGTAATTTTTCTCATAACGACCCTCGAATTTGGCTGGACCCGCTTTGTGATGATCTGTCGGTTCCTGGGAGTATTGACAGTGTGTTTCCTTCATTTTCCGGGCACTGTCATCCATGGTTTTGCTTCGACGTTAACTGCTTTTGACACACTCCCTCGAGAGAATTAAATATACGAGAAAATGTCGATCGGGGCGGGGCATTGAGTTTGACGCAATTGAATAGACTAACAATTTTATATTGATTTTTTTGTTGTCAGAACGGTTCCAAAATAGCAGCATGTTTGACGTAGTGAAAACACACTTCAGCAATAGTAAATCGAAAGAATGTTTTCTAGTACAACAAACTGCGGAAAATTTAGCATACACACAAATTATTTGTTTACGGTACAATAAGGCTGTGACAGGACGTACTAAAATTTGTTGACGTTATATTTAGTCATCCTGATGCTAATAAAGCAGATCAACAAACATGATAAATAAAAAAAAATGATCCTATCATTCTTCACCTATTTTTTTATACTTCTCTTATCACATTCTCTCTAGTGTAGTGAAATTCAGAGATCTTTTTATATATGATCAATGCAATCTAAACGTGCTATATTTGAATAAAATTCTAAAAGTTTGGTAAATACAGTTCTAGCAACTGTATCTTTTCAAAATGTATATTATTAATGTGACAGATTCTACAAAGAGTTTTTCTTTCCCTTTTGGCCAGTACACATGTAGTTATAAGCAAGTGTGAACCATTATTGGATAAAAGCCACTCATTTTGTGTTTAGATGCTAGCTATTCATTTCGAAGATTGGCGGAGAAAAAGATAAACGTTATAGGTACTGAAAAATATGCTTGTCACCTTATCTAAAAGAAGGATTTGGTAAAGTAGCACGACAACAAAGGCAAGGCTAGATGACCTTTCTCCTAAACATACTTGTCAATTTTTCATTTTCCATTTTCCATCTCTCAATTTTCTCATTTCCATAAACGTTTCAAGCCCAACACATTCATGCACCTAGGACTCCCACATTTCTTCTCCAATTCCGCGTATTTTGTGAAATCTTTCCCTTTCATTAATTCAAAACCTACGTTGATTCTCTTCGAGCACATCTATATCTTGCGAACATTCTCTTCTGATTCATATTTATATCTTTCATCCATGTGATTCATATCTTATATCTTTCATTCAGCAAGATACGGCGCATATCTCAGCTTTGTACATCACGATATTTGTTAGACATCCTTTTATTGTATTCATTCTCACTAATTCCCCGAATTTTCTCTACCAAACTACTGTCAATCTTTCAGTTGCAAATTTCGCCTTTCTTGCAATCATCTTAATCTGCTCATTATGTGACCCATTGTCATTGTCAATATCTCAAATACTAGATAATCTGAGAAAATTAATTTCTGGTGCGATTAAAGTATAAAAGTCCTGCTCAAAAGTAGTTTTTGACAGTTCACTGCGCCTTTACAATTATTTTGATCCACGACATTGCTTTTATAATATTTATCTATCAATGTCTAGAAAAATAATAGTTTTAAAAATGTTACCCGATTAGCATAGCCCAAGTAAATTAATTAAATAAACTAATTATCATATAAATAATCCTGTTATAATATAAATTGAATAATTAAATTTAATTCAATAAGATATAATCTCATAAATGAAATTTAAATTGCGATGTTTAACACCCTAATGCATGGAAAGGACCAAACTGTGCGACCGCCAATATTGCACATTCGCGTTCAAAATTTATCCTGTGCAAAGGAGATGCCTTGCACAACCTTGTACGTAAAAATAGTTAATCAGTTCACATGTATACATACCAACAGTGAGAAGCGTTCGCGAGCGGCGACAATCACACACAAATTTATACGAAAAAGCATGACTTCGCAAATATCCTGGGCTTACACCGATATCGTGGATTGCAACTAGCAACGCATTTATTATTATTATTCATCAAGGAAGTGTGCTTACTCAC
>WYDF02056081.1:0-11926 GCA_009867245.2 Adranes taylori
GCCAAATCGGTTCAGCCATTCTCGAGTTTTGTGCTTAGCAACACATTTAGCCATTCATTTTTATTTATATAGATAGATAGATTAGTCGACTAAATGTTCGTCGAGAAAAATGATAACCTAATTGTTCAAATATTTTTTGCTGTGCCATGTTGATTTTTGTTGAAAATTATTCTCCTTGTATATCTAGGAGAATAATTTTCCTTGTATATCTAAGTCCTTGTATATCTAAGTTGTCCTTGTATATCTAAGTTGTTTACATTAACACTCCAAACATATTTACATTCTAGTTTTCCTGAAGCAGCTTGTATTGTCTGAAGGTGGCCCAAAAACGTTGGAACTATAGTTACAATGTATTAATTCATTTATTTATTATTTATTAAATTTGATACATATAATTTATATGTGATAAGACATAATACAGCTATATTATATCTATCTGTAACCAATATTAAATATAAGTAAAAAACGATAATAATAATACTATAGGAGAGAACAATAAATTAAAATGAGTGAATTGAATATATACACAAAAAGAAAGATATTTTTTACACTAAACTGTATATTCTTGTGCTTTCCAGTTTTTGTAGTAATATATCACAAGTAACCTAATCAAATGCTTTGGCTATGTCAATAATTACTCCATACACTTGTCTTTTGTTATCTATTACATTTGATAAATCATCACAAAACATAATAGTTGGGTAACGCAGGAATGATTTTCGCGAAAGCGTGTTCGTTTTCTTTTATTAGGCCATATTTCATGCTGATTTGGTATATGTAGTTATTAATCAGTTTCTCCAAAATTCGGAAACGATACTGGTCAAACATTATTGGTCTATAATTTGCTATAGTTGTTTTAAGGCCAGCTTTGTGTATCGGTATCACGATAGATTTTTGCCAGACATGAGGTACAATGCTATTATTTATGCAAATATTTAAACATATGAAAAATGTACTTTGTGAAGTTGATTTTAATAGTTTGATAGAAATGTTGTCGGGTCCTATCGCTAATATTTGTACTACTTTCTGCTATCCATTTAAGTGATTTATAAAGCTGTAAAATATTTTATTATTGTCATCATCGAGCAGTTTAAAGAAATATTTATCAGTCTTTAATTTTTTTTTCCTGTTGAGGATTTCACATATTTATTAAAGTATCCTCTATTTTTGCTCTTATTCTGTACGTCTGTTGTGTCCTCCTTTTCAATTTTCTTGCGTTTTCATTATAATAAACATGATTACTGTTCTCTTTGATATCTTTTTTTGGCATTAGTTGTTGACAGTCATCAATTATACATATAAAATCTGACAAAAAATTTCCACAGTGTGATTACTACCCAATTTCTAAAATGCGATTCGATCAGATACTCTACCAATTCCACATTTCCTTTAGAATATGGACAGTTCTTTACAATTTTGGGCTCTTTTTTATATTCAAAATTTAAACGTTGTGTAAAACGTCGTAAATATAATAGTTAGTTTCAAATGAACTTTCAGAAGTACTACATTTCAATAATGATAAATGGCTGGCTGACTAACTACATTAGTTAGACAGTCAATCGTTTAAATTAAATAAAGTTTATTAATCGTCTATCTAATTTGTTTAAACTCATATGAATGCTCCTTCTGAGGTTGTTAGTGAATAAGATGAAGCGCTGTAATGCAACGCATAATTTATTGATTTAGTGTGAACGCACCTCCAATCAAAATCTCTGATCAAAACCTTTGATAAGAAACTCATTGATCAAAATTTAACGCACATAACCATGTTTAAAGTTATATTATTGTATTAAGTTAAAATGTTACAAAAAGCAAAAATTGATTAAAATACAAACTTAAAAATGTCTCAAGTAAAAAACTGTTATTTATATACATCTAGCGAAATATAACTTTTCTTTTATAGGATATTAGATCTTTCTTTTCGACCGTTTCAAAAAAATCCGGGGCCTCCTCTTCTAAAAAGATTCCCGAGTCTAATTCTACTACTACCACTTCAAAGAAAAAGAAACCTGTTATTACATCAAGCGATGATGATATTATTCCTCCGACTCCAGAATCTAAGACAATAAAAACAACTGGAAAGAAACGTAGAATTCATGTAATATCAGATTCCGATTCGGATGATGGCGGAATAAAGAAAACTAAAATCAGCAAATCAAATGATAAAAAAACGTCTTTGAAAGCAGTCAATGCGGCCGATATTTTTGGTAGTGCACCAGTTAAACAAAAATCTGTTGGGCGTAAAAACGCAGAACATAAAGAGCTCAAGCAAGAGGATAAGAAAGCTGGTGATAAATATCTGAACGGTATTTCACATGGTGACACGAAATTTGACGAAACATTACATCAATTAGATAACGAATTAACATTTGATGACGAAATCTTAAACCAGACAATTGATAAGGCTATGAATGAATCGAAAATAGATGCAAATGAGAGGACAATAGAAAAACATCTAAATTCGGAAGGTAGGTCATATATATACGTCAAAATCTACCTTCATGTGTATATACAAGAATGTTGGCATGAATTGCTATAAATAGCAGATACGCAGTTTTATATTTTAGAGTGGAGCTATACCTAAATAGAATAATTTTAATAGAGTTTTGGAAACTCAGTCTTCAAGTGACTCTTTTTTGCATCAGTTATAGTGTGTGTAATTTAATTGCAAAATATGTTCTTTACAATATTTATCGAATCACATGTATAATGTTACTGTTAGTTTAATGGCATTCTTACATTTTTATTCAGTCTGCGAATGTAAACCAGCTATGTCATGATTCAACTATTGACACAACTCTCAACTCGTTTATGAAATTTCGTGAAATAATATTCTGTCATGATTGGTCAGAAATCATTCTTTAACCCGCGCGTCTAAATTTGAATTTGCAAGTAATTGAAATGACGGCAATTATCGACTTATAACAATAATTTTTTGCATTTTTTGATTTTTGTCTTTTTTTATTTTAGTCAAAAGGTGTATAAATTATTATCCCTACATTATCAAATTTGAAAAATTTGGAAGGTTCAAACAGGATCCCGCTGCATTATTCTGGACAGTTATTCCAAAATGTATTTATTCTATTAACATATTTTTAATGTTCTAACTGCTTTCTTATTTCGGCATATAGTACTTCGCTGGCAATTTAAAAGTCCGAGGTCAAACATTCTGTTATTATCGGTTAATATCCATTAAAAACAAAATTCCTAAATAATTTGAAAATTTAATCGCGGAGTTATTGATGCAACTTCTTTTACAACAACTTTTAACTTAATCGACTGTTAGATTGAAAACAACGAATGCCAACAAATAATCAACGAATGCGCAAATTGCTTTATTCTCGAGTCATTTACCGAACTGGTTCATGGTTAATCGACATCTACCAATAGGTTCTTTTCTTATTGCTATTTTTTCTTTTCTTATTGCTACTTGTAATAACTATTGTTACTTTTAATACAAAGTTTCTAATATTTTAATCACAATATCAATTACCATTGGAAATTGATCCGAAGTTGTTAGTCCTTAATTAGCACATTCTTTTATTTCCCAACGGTACCATTTGTTTCATATTCAATGGTTTGTACTCATATTCAATTATTCGGCTTGATCATCAACTTTAAGATTCTTCAATTTCTTAATTCATCAACTTCTTGTCAACTTTTTTAGTATCAGTTTCATTCTTCATGTTCTTTTCCTATTTCTTCCTATTTAACTTTTTGATCTGTATCATCTAAATTTTTCTAACAGTTAAAACACCTCCAAAGAAACGTAAAATCGATGAAAATATTAACGAGACTGAAATTGACCCGGATCAAGAGAGATATGAAAAACGCAGACACAGTGCTATACTTTATCATCAGTATCTAAAACGCGGCCCACCTGCACATCAAGGAGAAAAAGAATATCCACAAGTAAAATTTGTTAATGGGTAGAATGAAATTCTACAATTTTAATCTCCGATTGTTTTTATTTAGGGAAAACCTGATTGTCTGAAAGGCTTGTGCTTTATAAAGACTGGAGTTCTAGATTCATTGGATAAAGAAGGTATTGATGGAATTGTTAAAAAACATGGAGGAAGAACTGTAACAAGTATTTCAAGTAAGTTGTCATTGCTATCAAGGAGCAAATGTTTTCTTTTTTATACAACTTTCGAACACTTCAATAGGTTACTGTGGATAACCGAATTAATGATAAAACATGAAACTAACCATTTTATCTTTGTTTAATTGATGTTCTTTCTAACTTTACAGAGAAAGTGGATTATGTAATTGTAGGCAATGAACCTGGACCAGCTAAAATTGAAAAAGCCATATCTTTGGGTTTAAAACAAATAACAGAAGACGAATTTCTCGATTTGATCTTAACCAAATCAGACCTTCTTCCTAAATACACTATTAAGTCTGAAAATACTGATGTTTCAGATTGTACAAAAGATATTTCCAAGCAAAAAGAATCAAAACCTAATAAAATTAATCTGACGGATAAAAATAAATCTGTAGAGAAGAACATCTCGGGAAAGAAAGTTGGCTACAAATGTGAATTAAAAAAATTATCATCCGATTTTAAAATTCCTTTGAAGACCGCTAAAGATGCTGTCGAAAGAATTCCAGACAAACCTCCTACTAAAGAACATATTGAATCATCGCCTAAAAAACGCAAAATTGATAATGAAATTCCTTCAGAAACTGTAAAAGTAAAACGAAAAATTGATATTAAGAATGCACTACCGAAGCAGAAGAAGTTTGAAGATTTGCCACCCATCAAAAGAGAAACGACGCCTATTTCTATGGAAAATCTTTCGTGGACCGATAAATATAAACCCATAAATGTGAAATCTATTATTGGACAACAAGGTGATAAGAGTAATATGAAAAAATTGTTATGTTGGCTACAAAATTGGCATAAAAATCATGTTGGTAAGTTTTATTAATCATATTTAAAACATTGCTTTAGGTTTGATTGAATCTTTATTTTACAACCGTTTTTGAATAAAAAAATTATGTAAAAGAAAATAAAGAAAAAAATACCCATATGTCAATAACAGTAACTACATTGTCAATAATTTATTAAATCCCAATATGTATTTACGATGCACTTATAACCAATACACAAGTAGATCATATTTTTGGACAAGTCACAGAAATTCAGCTGCATATTTTACATATCTTCATTAGTTCCGTTAGGAGTTTCTTTGATTGGGTAGTTCTTCGATTTCCGTTTGAATTCATTTATGCTCTCTTCCTGTTCTATACCTTGACTCCCATATAGTCTGCTCCAGCCTGCGCTATTGTTTGACTTTGTCTTTCTATTCTTAGTTGATCTTTTGTTGTTGTGGCATGCTTATGAATGTTACTATTCTGTTGGGATTTAAGTTTTAGTTCACTTATTTGAATACATGATATTTATATAGTCCATATATAGTAAATATACTTTGTTTTTTGAAATAATCTCTCTAAGTCTCTCATTTGTGAATCTTGTACATTATAAGATTAAACTTTTTTTGTAGAATAAAAATTCTTTATATATTTATATTACTAGTTGCTCCCCATGTGAGGATGCCGTATTATATAGTTGCTTCTACATGTCTGCAATATATTAATTTCAAAATATTTTTTGATACTGTTTTTATGTGTAGAAATATAGAACAAATGCTACTAATTTTACTACATATTTGTTGTACCTGATTATTCCACGTTAACTTATCTACATTTATATTAAGAAAGTTAACATTGTTTATTTGCTTTGTATTCTTTTTATCGTGCTTTATAACTAAACTATTCTTTACTGCTGCCCTTTTTGGTTTATTCTATCATTGCCGTTTTGTCTACATTTAGCTTGTCTCCATTCTTTTTGCATCATTGATTAACATTCTATTTAGTCGTCGCTAGACTTATTTATTTGATTTTCTGAGTTCTTAGATAATGTAATATTTGTATCATCTGCATACAAAAAAAAAGATTGGATTGTCATATTACATGAATTTGGAAGATCATTAGTTATTAAGAAAAGCAACGGCCCCATAATACAACCTTGTGGAACACCATAAAAAGGAATTTTTCTTTCGAGATCTGTCTTTCAATCATTACTCTTTGTGATCTTTTTGTTAAGTGTGATTTTAGCCATTTCTGCTCTCTTCATGTAAAGTTTTTGTACTTAACAAATAAAATATTATGATGCACAGTATCAAGCTCTTTACTAAAATCGAAGAAAAGGTCGAGTACTTTTTGCCTGGTGTTTAGCATTTATTGTTCCTTTTTATCAATAGCCTGCCTGGCTGTTTGTTATTTTCAAGCCATTGAAAGAATTGATTGTAGTAACATTTCTCAAATACATTAGAGAACTGTGTTAGCCGGTAGTCCTCTATTATTGTAGTGTTTTTTTGTTTCAGTACTGGTATTATTTTTGGAGGACCTTTTTTAAAGGATCTATTTATAATTATACTTACAGGTTTTGGAAACTTTTTGCGGTGTATTACTCAATAGAGCCTTTTCTGGTTCTGGTGAATTTGCGAAAACACTTATATAATAATCATTAAATTTATTGGCTAATTCCGCTTTATCCGATATGAAATCATTATTTGTCTCCTCATTAATTATTTTACAGCATTCCTTATTCATATTTGTACTCTTTTAATCCTACTCTCATTGTATGTATGTTTGGCTTTTTGTACATCCTTCCGAAAAGCTGTTTTAAAGTTCTTATTTTTGTCCTGTTTATGGAGCTATTAATTTGTTTTGATGTAGCCGACATATGGTTTTCTTGGTAACGACATTGGTTTTCTTATCAGTGGAAATGTTTCATTAAAAGCGACCGTAAATATATTGTTAAAAAATGTACAAAAAGCGAATACTTGTGGTTTGTACATGTACATGTGGTTTGTAATGCAACGGGGGAACGAGGGTTTACCTTAATAAAATAATACATAATAAAATTATGTTCGCTGAGAGACTAAAACTCACCCCGGCTACCGTAGGTTAGAATTATTCACTAGTGGATAGTACGAAAGGGAATCTATTATAGGTCACTAACACCGCGACTAACGTAGGTTTTATGTTTGTTGAGTTAGTAAAACTAACCCAGGTTAGAATTATAAGGTCTAGCAGTGATGGTGAACCTTGACTCGCGGGTGAGACATGGTTCCATGCAAACTTTTCAAATGACTCACGCGTTGATTTTTATAATCTTATTTTTTATATCATAAAAGAGAGAACAGACAAACAAATGTAAACTTTTTAGAAGATTTTAAAAGTGATAACCAATAAAAGTAGTGTTAACCATCCTCCCCCCCCCCCTTTCCAAGTGACGCCAATAGCTTAGTGACCCACGAACTAGTACAAAAAAATGAACAAAATTTGACCCACTTCCCAAAAAGGTTCGCCATCACTGGTCTAGTGGGTAGTACGAAAAGGAAACCACGATAACACTCCGGCTAACATTTATGTTACTACTGTTGAGTGATATATGAGATTGCTTACCAAACGCGCTGGCCCAATGGTAAACGTCGCTGTTGTTGCTTGGTGTTGCTGTTATTACCGGCTGTTGCTATTGCCACTGTCTGACGCTGGCTGTGGTCGTCGCTCGCTGTTGCTTAGGCTGGCTGCTCTTGCTGCTTGCTTAGAAATCTATGCCAGGAAGTTTTTTAGTTCGCAAAAGTAGGAATGCAGTGGCAGATACGGATTGCGTAATTTTATTGATTTTGTTATAAAAAGGCCCCAGCGGCTTTGGTGCAGGTTGTTCTTGACCAAACGCACTGTTTGTGGAAAAGATTATACTAGTCCTGTTTATAGGCATTGTCCGTGGTGTACAAAATTAGCCACGTCACCTCGCAAATTACTAGCTTGAAGCTGCTCGCCAGTCCGTTTGCCATTCCCTTTTGTGCATTCTATTCAAGTATGTTTAGCAGCATGCCTATCTAGTCTACAATATATGCCGAGGTTTCTTGCCTATTTGTCGCAGATAGCTGTGGAACCAACCGTGACCAGATAACAACTGCGTCACCCACAAAATTTTTGCGCCATGTTTTTTTTTACTAAGCTTGGGGGCTAATTCCAGTATAAGCTGGTGTGTCTAAGCGCCAGTCTCAGGTGTGTCTAAGCAGCTGGTATCAGCTCTGCTGCATTGACACTCGATGACTATAATATTTATCGGCATATCCGACCAGCAGTTATTAAAATCTTACTACTTGACTCACGGATATTTGACATTACTACCGATATAACCTGCTGCTCTTGTATATTAAGTGATATTCAATATTAGATCTTTTGTACTTTTATTACTACTTGATTATGGCTTATCTGGTATAATTAAATCTTTTAGAGCATATCTTTGCATAATAACACTTTGCAAAATTAATACTGAATCTATATTGTGTATAAATGAAAAGTGAAATTAATTAAGCAATGATTTCTTTTAGGTCCAAATAAACCCAAACTTGCACGTCCATCGCCATGGGCGAAAAGTGATGATGGAGCGTATTACAAGTGTGCTTTATTAAGTGGTTCACCTGGTGTTGGTAAAACCACAACTGCAGCTCTTGTTGCTAAAGAACTTGGCTTTGATGTGGTCGAAATGAATGCGTCTGACACAAGAAGCAAAAAGTTATTGCGTGATGAAGTTTCTCAATTGTTGAATACGAAATCTGTTACAACGTTTTTTAAAGGTAAGTTTACACTTTTTTTTATTACAGATAATTTACTACA
Source organism: Adranes taylori (assembly GCA_009867245.2). Taxonomy (NCBI): domain Eukaryota; kingdom Metazoa; phylum Arthropoda; class Insecta; order Coleoptera; family Staphylinidae; genus Adranes; species Adranes taylori. The sequence continues at coordinate 8,701 of WYDF02056081.1, forward strand.
TGTTGAGAAGAAGTTTTCATGTAGTACTTAAAATGTAATTCAATTTTAGAACGTTTCTTATCAAATTCTAACAAATAGTCTCAGAGTTTTTTTTTGTACAAAATTATTGTAATTTTGGTATACAATTTTTTGTACAAAATAATTTGTTATCCATCGGTATCGTGTTTTTATATAATACATAATTACATTCATTTCGCCTAGTACACATTTAATCTGTTAAATAACAGCTTTGTTTACATTGAGTAAAATTTTACGTTGATTAAAATTACACTGAATAAAATTTACGTGAACTTTCCAATTTGAATAAACTAACGTACGACGAGCGCTCGTGTTGTTTAATATTTATGTACCAACCTGACTTTAGTATTTATGTTATATGCACTATACTCATAAATAGTGTATTTTATCGTTAATTGATACAGCATTTTTTTTGTACTAAAATTTTTTAATTTTATTTTTTTACTATCTTTTTCTTGCTATTTTTTTTTACTAAAAATATTAGGAAACCTTGAGACGCGCTGGACAGGATTTGCTAATAGTCCTATCCTGCGTGTCTGTCTCCACGGCAAAGACTACATTTCTTGTAAAAGTCATCAGAAATAAGAATTTCAACAATGTTGTTGAAATATTTCAAACACATTTGAAAAATTAGATGAAATCTTAAAACGATGTAAACAATATAACGATACATTACTATAACGAAATATTCTAAATCCCGCTTAAAAGTGATACAAAAGACGTACGTCCCGTATTATGAACATATTTTAAAGATACTTTAAACTTAACATTTAAATGAAAAGAAGCGTGTTGTCAACGTACTTTTCGCGTACGGTCACAGTTGGACCGACATCGATCGTTATACTTTTTCATCAGAAATCATTCAAAGTGGTCGGCCGATGAGATAATCACTCTGTGTATGTCAGATCATTTCATTTTGTAGTGTTGTTAAAAAGATTTCTTAGTGCATTATACAGTATCAAACAAAATGGATATTTTATCTTTTTTGTGGCTGGAAACAAGTCCGGCATTAAGTACTTGCTTGTACTTTCCAGCAATTTCATTCCATGTCTCTCAATATCTCGGTTATGCTATGTATCATCTTCTGTATTTCATCATTTGCTTAATTTAAAATTGGAACTCCTATAAATTTACGTTTAGAACTCAAAAATCCGAAGAATTGGGAAGAGGGTCTTTCAATTTCTTCTTATAATTTTTTTTAGAGAGAAGCAGGTTAGGGACGCGTAAAACAGCAAGAATGAACTCTGGCAATGGCAATTTAACCAATATTTCTCAAACAAACCTGCTAGGAACGCCAAACAATCGCAGTACTTCACTCAACTGCATATATCAGAACGTAAGATGATTAAACAGCAAAACACACGACTTGTCCATTTCTATGTTAATCATAAAGTCCGATTTCTGTTAATCAATGATGTCATTAACTGCAAAAATGACACTTGATTTAGTTTTAAGCAACTAAACTATACCACATCACATGAGAAAGATTGTTTAGTTACGGAACATGGATATCACCCAGCTCTGAATGTAAACATCTATATCAACACTAGCAGACATCCTGATATGTAATTTCAATACTCAACACACCACATATATCATTAAGAATGCAATTTTTTAAATCTATAGGAAGACTTCATTCACATTGACTTGGACTGAACTCAGCTAATCTAATAATACTGAGAAAGCATGCGATCTATTTTACAAGAAACTATACGATACTATTAGTAAGCATGTTCCTCAAACTAAATGTTTCAATAGTAGGCACCCACCACAGTTCACACGCAAAATAATTAAACATGTACACAGAAAACTAAAATTACACAAACTATAAATCTACAAAACATACCTACTGGAAGTCCAAATGACAACACTTCAAAACTCGTACCATTTCTGGTCTTATGTCAACTTTAAAAAAGAATCCAACAAAGCTACTAACATCACAAGCAGTAACTCATAGTTGTCAACTTAAAAATAAAAATAATATTATTATTAAATTAAAATAAATAATAATACCAAAATCTTAAAAATAATAATTCTAAAGGCCCAAGCTTCTATTATCAAGCACCTTTCTTAAATATTCTGCTCCAGTTCTATGTGTAAACCGCTGACCAATTTGACTGTATGTACTGAAATCGTGTCAAATGCATTGGACAATAACAGGGAAGAAGTCATGCATGGAGATGTCTTTTCCACGTCCACGTTTAGTGGGCATTTTCTATAACACGCGGAGACTGTATTCTCAATTTAATTTCTTAAAATTGTATTCTCAATTTAATTTCTTAAATCTCATTCTCGCATATCTATTCATAGTACATAGTTGCTAATATAAGCTGTGTGTTGGATACATGCGCATTACACAGTGCTATTGTGCCAACAGTATACACAGTGCCAACAGTACTATTGTGGTGACAGTACTATTGATTTACAGTTTTGTTCATAATACGCATGTTATGTATAAAGGACATTTTACATTAAATGTGCTTGTAAGTTAAATGTTAAACGCTTTTATAGTGTACCGACCTGATAATACCGACCTTTAGTGTATAATTTTTCAAATTAATGAAACATTAATTTTTTTAAATTTAATAGATGGCTCTGCTCCAACTTTAAAACATGTACTCCTTATGGATGAGGTTGATGGAATGGCTGGTAATGAGGATCGTGGTGGTTTGCAAGAACTAATTGGATTGATAAAAAATTCGAATGTACCAATTATTTGCATGTGCAATGACAGGAATCATCAGAAAGTTCGATCGTTAGCTAATTATTGCTTTGATTTGAGATTTGTTAAACCAAGAGTAGAACAAATCAGAGTAAGTTATTATTTATATTGCATAATTATTACTTGGCTTTGCTAAGATTTTTATTTTGTATTTCTAACAGTTAGTTTTTAATTATCTTTAATCAAGTTTTACTACATTTTATGTCTAGGGTGCTATGATGAGCATATGTTTTAAAGAAGGTTTAAAAATATCGGCCGATGCCCTCACAGAAATTATAATTGGAGCTGGTTGCGATATACGTCAGACATTAAATAATCTATCAATGTGGACATCTAACGATAAAGATCTTTCATTAGATAAAGCTCACACGTAAATATCATTTTTTAACGTTAATTGATGTAATGTAACCAAAACCGTTTGTTGAAATTGTATTGTTTGTTTTGTATTGTTGTCACATTTGCTTTATAATATAAGAATATCTATTA
>WYDF02056113.1:0-11924 GCA_009867245.2 Adranes taylori
TCGCATAATATAAAAATATTTTTTAATTCATTCAAACGCAATTCATTAAATATCTCGAAACAAGAAATATATGACTTAGACCACTTTCATAATTATGGGCACATATGTTGCGCTTAGTATCTGACGATGACATTCTATCCTGATGAAACTGTTCATGTAATTTTGTTTTTCTCAGTTTTTATGGAATATATGCTGTCTAATCTATCGATTACATTCTTAGACGTTTCACATTTTTCTATCAGAGTAATCTGCCTAGTTCCATTGGAGATGTAATTATGCACATTGCAAGAGCATCTTTTTTATTCCATGATTCCATTTAATCACCTGAATCGGCTTTGGGTAGCTTACCGGTGGCAATCTCGTATATACGTTTTGCTTTTAAGGCACAGTTTACTTGGAATTTCGATTGCTGGTAATTTTTACCATCCAAGTTGCTTATAGTAGATACCTTTAAGTTGTCTGCCATTGCTTATTTTTTTTTAAATAAAACGACACACCAGCGACTACACAAAAACAAAACGTAATATACGAAACAACAATCGACTGTTTACTTTTTCCACCAATTCCTACACCCGTATACGCGAACTGGCCTCATAACCTATTGAAATGAAACTTAGATGTGGTGAAAAGCTATTTAATAAACAACAAAAATATAATATGAACAAGAACAAATATAAAAAAGATAAATTTAACAATAGAAAAGACAACGCCCTCGTTAATTGACGCGAAATGAATAACATAAACCACAAATCAACTGACTGGCGCCTATGTCAACAGTACCAACTCGTATATGAGCACGTAATTCATAATTCAAAACTGTTAATACGGTTTGGAATACATTTCAACTATCTCAATAATTCACTTCTTTGAACCGATGTGTGCGTGCTCGCATTCTGGTGATGGAGAATGGTCCCTCTCCGGCGGTTGGTATTCCCTATTTTTCTAAAGACTTCGGACAACCAACTGGTTGTGTACTATTTAGATTTAACAGTTTTACGTTGCATCAATTGTACGATTGCGACATATCCAGTGTTTTCCAAATTATAGATGATCATTTTCTTCGAAGTGATTCGTGCGCGAACAACGTTGATCCACGATCTTTCACTTGTCACCATATCATAGACATTTTCTGAAGCACGTTTACAAAATGAGAAGCAATCGTATTTTGTGGGCATTTGTTTCGACCAATTTACACGACCCTCTTTTTGAGTGATTATCAAATTATGCGGGAGCCAACGCGAACAAATCTTTTAGGCGACCAAATGGTTAAGCAATACAATGCTTAATGTATGTTGATTCCGCTAATGCCCACGGAAGCCTTAATTTCACTATAAGTCACATGACGATCTTGCAGTAATAGTTCAAGCACAACATCAATGTTTGCCTGGACTGCAACCGGACGACCTTCACAAATTCGTCGTTGATCGAACTACGGCCACGATTGTATTTGAAAAATCACCGATAAATAGTGGTCCATGATATTTTATCGTCAAAACTCGAATCACGTTCATCGATGCACTTGTTGAGTTACTCTATGTAGAAAGTTGTAACAAATAATCGCACGAAAATGTTCACAATCCGGTATGTTAATCCATCTTTGCATTTTCGCTACGCGATCTATATAAATCAGCAAAGCTTCTTCTTCTTTAGCTTTATAACATCAAACTTAGGCAAATTCAAAAATTGTTCTGCTTCGCTTGCTCGATTTTATTTTGACATGTGGTTAGGTTAGGTCTTGTTAAAGTGGTTAGGTCTACGTTATACATTTAGTAAACTTCTCTCGGAGAGATATTTTTGTATCATATGTTACTGTGACTGTTGGTACAGCTTATGTAAAAGAGTTTAGATTCGGAGGAGTCTTCTACATACTAACCCAGCTTTTAAGCATTCCCTGTCTCATACTATAACTGTTAAAATGTAATAGTAGTCGTGAAAGTATATTAAAATATTCACCATGAGTCTATGGGACAATTGAACAAAATGGAGTTTTATAATTAATAATTCCATAATTAACATAAATCACAGTTTTCTAGCACCTAAACTCCAAACTGCTGTTGATGGCAAAAAATGCCGCTAATTTTTGCATTTTTAGGAGACTTGTGATAAATTTGCTTTTTAGCTAATAGTAGTTTTACCAAATTTGTTAGATCGCGTTAGTTACCTAAATTCAGAAAGTGCTCCAAGGTTCAATTGTTCAAGATACAACGGTTTTTATTATTTGTTATCATTATAAGAGATGAAAATCACAGAAAGATGAGATAATTTGCACATATACAAAATAATTCATTTTTTAAATTGTTTTCAGGGTCGTGTTGTTTTTAGCAGCGGTTCACCTTTCCCACAGGTACAATACGCCGATCGCACATATAGAACCGGACAAGGCAATAATGCCTATATATTCCCCGGTGTCGCATTAGGCGTGATATCGACTGGTATCTATCACATCAAAGAGGAATTATTCCTATTGGCTGCACAAACCATTGCGGACAATGTGTCCGATGAGCACTTACAGAATGGAAGTCTGTATCCTCCTCTAAGCACTATTAAAGAATGCTCGATTCAAATAGCCACCAAAATTGTTGGTTATGCCTACGAGAAAGGTAATTTTTCTAGTTAAACAAGTTTTATAAATAATATACTAAAGTTTCAAACATTTTATTCTTATTTACAGGATGACAAAACATAACGTTGATGTATACTTATTTTTTAATGAACTATATTAAGGAAAGAAAATTTATAAAACTTAATAAACTATAAAATTAATAGGTGACATCACTGTGCTTATTTAAAAGTAGAAAACAATCAGTTAAACTAAATTTAATGCAAGTGATGGTTACATACATGCTCTATTTTATTTTTTACATAAATAAGAGCCTACATACCTAGTGAGCGATAGAAGAGAAACAGAGCAGAGCAATCTTATAGTACAAATGCTATAAGATTGCGCACATGTTTTGTTATCTGGGTGAGCATAGTAATAAAAGCAATTTTAAATTTTAAAGTTCTCTATTTGCTAATAACGAATAATTAACAAGTGCTATGAATACATGTATTGCTTGTGGGACTAAACGAACAGAAATGACCACAAACGAGTATTAGCGGAAAAGTTTACTACATCAAGACTAGGAGGCCGTAGATCTAGGGTGCCGTAGATCAGCTAATAGAGACGTGGGTTCGTAAAATTGAACTCTATTCAATAAAAGATGGTAAACTCAAGCGCCACCTTTTTGTTCCCGAGGAAGATCGACTAGACATTCCAAAAAGGTCCCTCCCGAGATGTCCCTCCAAATCAACAGTTACTTTACACTCTAAAAGAAAACAAATTATAACTAAATATCTGCCACACGGGGAACGCGAAAAATGTAACACAGTAAATTAATAAAACCCAGAATTGATTCTTCTGTAGTGTTGTGGTGATTTGAAGTGAACATTGTTCTTAATAAAAGACGGTGTCCCAGACTCAAAAAAAATTGTCTTTATTTTGTTGTTTAGAAATAAAGTTAATACAATCTAGATTTCGAAACTATCTAGGAGTTTCATTTTTCAAGTAAATAAAGGCTACATGTATAAAAGAAGAAAAAAAAATATTTTTGTTGAATAATATCTAACACACTTAAATCCTTCTACATACCTTTTTATACTATGCATGTCTTTGAAATTTACTAACTTGATAACTTTACTTATGTACCAGAACATCATTATAGGTTTTGGATCAGAATTGTTTTTATTATTTTCTTCATTAAATTCACAATTAACAAGTAAAAATTAAGAAATGGAACTTTGAATGTACATTTGAAACTCGTATCCCAATTTTCCATTAATGAGATTGTTTTTTCTTTTAATTAAAATTATATCATTGATTTTGATATTAAAAAATATATACATATCCTAACCCCCCCGCTACTGATTTATGATTTGCCTAAATTTTTAATTTAACTTTTTATTTCATGATTTGTGTTATTTTATGAAATTAATAAATTCTCTCGTCTACCCTACTTGACGGTATGAAATGAAAGAACGAGATTTATACTATGGATATATGACAAGACATTTGTCATTTAAACTAAGAAATTTCGACTCCCATCCAACCAATGATTCTTCTGTTGATTTATTAATGACTAATTCATAAGCTCCTTAAAACGTTAAAAATTTAAATTTCCTTTACTTAATTCTTTTACAATGCACTAATGAACAAATTACACATTTGAAAATACGCGTGCAGTGTTTTCATTCGTGTTCGTTACTGTAAATCGCTAGTTGATTATTCAAAGTATTTATTATATTATCACAATCCCTTATTTGATGATTTACAATAGCCAATTGATTGTATAACTCACCACATTCATTTCCGCACGCCATTATTTTCATTTTCAATTCATTGTTTTCATTTTGTAGAGCCGAAAACCGACCAGTCTTACGATGTGATGTAGTACATCCTCAAACATCCATTTTGTGAATTCAACTGCTTCCTTCTTTTTTGATCTTGTAATTAATGCTTAGAGTCCTGGCTCGGATATGAAAATCATATCTGGATGTAAATTTGATGTCAAACAACAGAAATACGATGAAAAAATTCAACAAACAGACGGATTTAGCTTCACTACGTGTAATATTCCATGACAAGTTTTTTTCCCTTCCTTTACATTGAATGCTTTTTTATTATTTTCACATATTTGTAATGTCCCAAGCCTCGTGGTTACCCAGGGGTTTATTAAGTAAATTTAATAACCTAGGAATGTCGCGTGATTGCATTGCCTAGCTTATTCGGCTTGAAACTAAACAACAGTTGTTGTATATGAGGGAAAATATTTCCGAGTTTTAAAAATTGAATATTAGAACCATTTTCTCTAAGCAATACTTAAGAGGAAGAAAGTGTTCTAGAACGATAATAAAGCCGAATTTCGGTGGACTGTTTGTGGCGGAACGCATTAAATATTGTCAACGTTAACGTTATTTTTTGTCGCTCCCGTATGTTTCAAATAATAAATATTTTGCATTTTTCTGTCGAAGCTTAATTGTATGTAAATTTGTATTTTAGGTCTGGCTTCCGTTTATCCAGAACCACATGACAAGCGTCAGTATGTAATAGATCAAATGTTTGACTATATGTATAGGCCATCACTCCCCGAGTACTGGTCGTGGCCCAAACTACCCGATATTAAAACACATCCACTAGATCCGACTGCATTAGGTGCGAAAAGTACTTTTTAGATTTTTCCCCTCTCCCCTTCCTAGAAGTGGCTAGATAAGTACCTAATAAGTGTTCATTTTTTTTTCTGTTACAACAATGAAGTCCGAAATGAACGAAAAATGATTTTAAAATAAGTGATAAAGTATTGGTTTTATATCATTAGGTTTGATACGTATCGGGTAAATCCATATCAAGTCAACCTAATTTAATTTGAAATGGTCGCTAACAAAATGTACTTTATTATTATTATTTATGATGTAATACAACTATATGTTAGAAACAGCGCCAAGCAGTGTAGCACTTGGCACTGAAATTGCAATGTTTAAGCAATTTCTAGTAAGATTATCTATTAAGCAGTAAAATATTTAATTACAAGAAACGTTTCTGAATCGTAAACATTGGTGTAGAAATTTCTGAACTTTTCAGACACAAATTGTAGCTTCTTGTTTCAGATTTATTTGGCTTTTATTTGGCACATCTTTTGTATTTATTTGGCTGGACTACTATTAAAATAATTAGTGTACATTTGTATTGGATTCATGGGGAAGTGGAGAAAATGTATTTATGCATATTTCTGCATACGAACTTAACTAGACTGCAATTTTATTAGATGAAGATTTTGTTGGAGGAGCTGAGTCACATTATCAAAAATTTGTCAATGATGCTTCAACCTGGATTGAATATTTTGTCCTTTACAATATGTCTTCATTTCAACGTTGACAAAACGCAGGGCCATAGACTGCTTTTTTACTCGATTTGTAAAAATGCAGTCTATGGCCCAGATTTGTTTTGAGGAACAGGCCGGATTGACCAAGAAACTACGAAAATGATTTACTCATAGATTTCCAGATAATATTTTCGTGGTATGTTCGTGACACATTTTTGTCATATTTGTCATATTGTTACCGGGTTCTTACATTCAAAATTTTGGGACCACAAGAAAGTAAGTTGACTGGATTCGAGAAGATGGGTTTGACAAGCTGTAAGCTTCCCTCAAGTCTTCAGTCTTGGCTGCCTTCCTTTATCATTACAAGCTCCTAGGAAAACAGTGTCTTCTTTGACAGCCAGTATTAAGGAAGTTGTGTTGTTTTGGACCAAAGCCCACAATGAAGGAACAAAGGGTCATTGTTAAATTGAAGCGCATTTTTGAGAACTGAAGTAAACTGAAAAATAATACCAAAAGGGAACGCGAACTCAACGAGAACACGAATTAGAATTTTGTGATACATTTGAAGACATTGCTCATACGAACGCTCTGCAGTTCATAACAAACAAAGAGTTAAAAGATGTCTTATTGGCTCAAAGAGAAAATGTATTAAGCAGGGCATCGATCGCTAAATTAGTCAAGACGGAATTCAAAATCGCAGAGAGGCATCAAAAAATAAATGATTTTGGAGAATCTAACGAACCCCCGGTGACGAACATATTTCATGTTTTGTTTTTGGAGATAATAGAACCCTTGCCGCATTGGAGTATCGTGATGAAGATGATACTTATGTGGAAAATCCTAAACCGTCTACTTCAAACGCGATATTAAGACAAGAGCCTGGAAAGCTATAATTAGACAGAAACTTGCTGAACCCATTGATGGGACTCAATTGTGCGACAGAGAAAAAAGATATCTGTTAAAGATCTAAAAATATATCAACTACAGCTAGAAGTTTTGGGCATCCTCTTGGCGATTTTGCCATATGTCGTTCGTCGAACCGAAAACAGCAAGCAATCTCACGAAAAAACCATGTTCAAAAACATTAATGCCAATTTGTTGCTTGTGAAACCCCTTGCTGTGCACTGGGACGGGAAACATCTTACTGGGCAATAGGCCATTATATATGCTCATTAGAGAATAGAATATCAGGAGCAAGTGCATTAGATGTATTTCGTTACTATTGCATCAAACACTATTGAATTTCAAGAGTTTGCACTCAACTAAAACTAGAGCTCACTTTTGACTGATTTCTAGGGAAAAGAAGGGTCTCCCGATGGTTGTAGTGTTCGGGATCATCACAAGCCATGGTTCACTGTTTTACAAGATGTAGGAAAATATCAAGAAATTAACAACAAACTGTCTAGAACAAACACTCATCAAGTTCTCTAATCAATTTTAGTACATTAGCGAGGAATTGATTGCCCAATGCTTTCTTTGATTCAGTAGACATGCAAAGGGACAGTGGGGGAAGCTTTACGTGAGATAAACGGCTCACAGAAACCGTTTAAAAAGTGGACCGTTTAAAATATGAAAGATTGCAGTAAAAAAACAGTTGCAATTTTGTGAACAAATCAACGATATTATTCTTTGAAAGACTTTGCCTTTCCGGAGATTATTCGAACTCGGACTCTCAGGAATGGGAGGCAAGGCAACGCTTCCAGAATGTTAAAGAGCTTGTTTGCAAGTTGGGAGTGGTGAACAATCATCCGGGCGAGATCTGGCTCCAATCCAAGATTTCAGCAAAATTATAAACAATTCGGAAGAGTAAAAACAATGTATACTCTAAGTTTTAACACACCATCACGAACGATTAATGATGTAAAGAAAGAAAGAAACTTGTCCAGGTGTAAGGTAAATGATATATTACACTGGAAAAGCTCTCGAAGAAAATTTGAATGTTTTTTTCTACATATTTTTGAACTTTTTTTAATAAATTGTTAGTTATGTATATTTTAAAGAATATGTTGAGTTAAATTTGTACACAGTGAAACAAAAAAACGGATTTTATTTGTCACAAACTTTATTTTCGAATAAAACTCGGATATTTTAAAATATAATGTTAGTAGATAGTACACAGTGAAACTATATAAAACATAATATCAAAATAGTCTATAACATAAAAACTTACTCGGCTTCTAAAAGAAAACGAAAAGAACCACCTAGCTTTTCACATTTTCGCAAATATGAGATTTCATAGTCTCCTTTGTCACAAATATCGTAAAGAAGTTTTCCAATATAGTGCAAATTTTTATTAAAACATATCAACACAAAATCATCCTTATTAGCCGTCCTCTAATAATCAGGCTCCACTTCAGGCCTTTCAGGACTCCAGCTATCATCTGAAGATTCCTTTAGTGTCAGATGAGCATTTTCCTCATCGGATTCTGAGTCTTGATCTATGTGTTTAATATCCTGAGATCTTCTAGCAAAAATCTTTCAATTCTGCTTAGTCTTCTGGCTTATGACAACTTTCACTTTTCCCTTTTCTTTTTCTATCAAAGCATTTTTCTCGGGCGTATCAGTAATGATCTTTCTTCATCCTCGTTTTTGAGGTTTCCTAGTAGCCTTACGAAGTTGTGATTTCGGATATCCCCTAACGTCCTCGGGACTAGCAACAAATGTTACATTTGTGTTGGAATGTGCAGGCTGGCAATTTGCTGAAATTGTTTGTTTTTCCAAACATTCATTTCATTGGCCAGATTTTTCATGGTCAGGTGTTCTTTCCCTTAGCGCTCTATCAGACACACCATGCTTTAGAAAATCTGTTTTAATAAATATAGAATCATCAAACGGAAATATTCCACTTTTTTAAACCCTGCAATGATATTAGTAGATGTGAAAGATTTTGCATGTGCATCTCCAACGCATTGCGCTATTTGATATATAGTAATGCGTATTCCTGGGCGCCCTAAACGCCAAGTGTCAACAGAAGCATTGTAATATGCTTTAAAAGGGCCCAAAGACTAATATATCCAAGGGTGGCATACGTAGTGTTAATATGAACACGCCTGCAGCCCGAGCTTTCTCAACAACATTAGCAGATATGTGACTTTCGTGGTTATCATAAATCAGGATAGACGTAGTGTCAGTAGTACTGTGTGAATATCTAATAAAATGATCCAAAACTTGTGAAAAGAATTCAGTTGTCATCGAACCATTGGGGGTTGCTAAGCCCAAACTTCCATGAGATACACCGCCAAGCATGTGCGTTTTAAAATATTTCTGTTGAAATATCAATGCTGGTGGCCAGATGGTGGCCAATGCTGGTGGTACCATTAGCACATATTATTGCACAAGTTGTTACAAACGTACCTCGCTCTGTGCTACTACATTGATTCACTTGTTTTGAACCCGTTTTAGCCACAATTTTCTAGGTTTCTGCACTGTACTAGTGCTAGTCTCATCAAGATTGAATATCCTAGAAGCGTTGGCTAGTTTCGGGTTCCCTTTAATAATTTAGGTTGTTCATAAACATCGTGACGTTATGTGGATTGAACGACGTTAATCTGCTCAAACTAGATGCTTCTGGTCGACGGATACTAAGGACTCTATGTCTTTTTAAAACATGTCGTAACCACTCAACTCCAGCACATTTATTTTTCGAACAAGACTTTGGCATTGCTACCTTGTTCGTATCAGCCATTTCCCATGCAAGTTTTCTACTCTCTTTTATGGATAATCCATACACCATCTTGCTACAGACATTAATGTAGACTGCTAACTGCACCTTTTGCTCTTCTGTAAAGGCCTGCCTTGCAGAATAATTGGGTGTCATCATTACCGTTTAATATCTATAACGGTAATGATGACCGTTTCATATAATACCGTTATAGATACCGTTTAATATCTATAACGTTATTATTCCGTTTTTTATGACGTAAATTTTTTTATCTACGTAACGTTATAAAGTTAATATTATATATTTCAGAAGCTTTCCACATAGAGTAATTTTTTTCTAAAACTAACCTGGTAGCTGCAGACATTGTTTCTGCAGATGCGTTTCCTATTTTCCTGGGTTTTTGTTTCCTAACCATCTAAAATAACAAAACAAACATTAAAAAAAGATGTGGTACTATTTCGGTGTGTACTACTATTTCAGTGTGTACCCAGACCATTATTTGGAAAATAAATTCGTTACTACAATTAAAAACAACTTTTATGGCACTATAAGGATTTTAGGTTACGTTGTTGTTTATATATAATATTTCACTTAATTTTACGAATACAGAAGCAATCTTACTCTTTGTTCGCACACGTTTGCGACTTGGTGTGAACATGTAGAATTCAAAATCATAGCTGAATTGAAGCGACAAATTTAAAAATATTTAGGGTTGCACTGTGAAATAAGTTTCACTGTGTACTACCCTCCCCATACATACATAATACGTATCAATCCTGTTGGGTATCGTAAAGTTTACAGTTAGGTTCATATTGAAATTTCTTTTCCAGTATTTTAAAATAAATCAGTTTTAGTAGGTTTAAATAATGAATACAAGTATTACTTTTCGCTTCAATTAATACATTTTGGTTTTAAACAACTACTCAACTTAGATGTATTAAAACTTGAACATGATGTACTTAATTTTATTCGCAGTATTAAGACGCAATCAGATGATATAACAAAACCATAACTGGCAATTAATCCAATACTATAAGAACCCAAGTTGCACAAATATGTCAAGAATATTCTAAGTATATTTTTGACATATTTGTAGCACATTTTTATTATATTTCTGTTACGTACCAATTTACATTAAAATCCACAACGGTTTGTATCAAATATATTTTGTTTTCTACATTAGTAAATATTTCCGAGCGAGTCTTTTGTTATGACAAAATTATCGCTTCATTGACTTTTTACAATAATGTTCTAATAATGTAATATTACATAATTCTTTAAAATAGCTCCACGCAATGTACTATATTTTATTATAATTTTATTATTTCAGATACGCTTATAGGTTTTAAATGAATGCAATTTGTTAAATTCAAATTCTTTTTCTTTAGGTTATTATTTGGAGGCAAACAAAGAACATGATTAAATATATTTATATTGTTGCATGTTTGTTTCTTGTTTGTGCGTATCGGACAATATAAGAATAGATGATATTGGCACAATCGTGTATGTACAAAAACAAAAATTAGTAACCGATATTTTTAATTGTGAAATAATATTTATTTTTAATTGGTAAATATTTTCTTTTATTTATTTTTTGTTCTATTTATTTGTTTTTATTGCAATAATAAAATGTTGTTATATTAAAAGTTAATAGATTCATTTTATTCTATAGTGTTTCTAAATAATAAAAATTTCAATGTTCTAAATAACTCCACTGATTCATAATTCAAAAAATACAAAAGATTACTAGACTTCAGTTTCGAATCTCTACAGTTCTGAAATATTTTTCCTGATTTATGCACGATAAATTGATTACGGAAAATAAAAATGAAATTCAAAACCAAAATGGATCTCCAAGACCTTTTAGCACTTCTTTATGTCTTAATACATCCGCATCAATTTGATATTAGAATCTGATTTTTTTTCTAAAGAATCTATAATGTGGCACCATTTATTTACTTCGATTTTTTTTAATCAATCGAGTTAGGCCATTTCAATAATTTAGTTAGATTATATTGGAGAAGATGTAGATTTTGTATGAATGTTTTGAGATTATAAAAGTGTTTAGTACTAAAACAGTAATATCGGTTCATGGTCGATTATTGCTAAAACTGAATAACCACAACATGATTTTATTAGCATCATATAAAAAGTTCTATTGGCGTTTAGTCATACTATTTACACGATACTGCAAGAAACAATACAAAACTAACTTGATATTAATTGTCAGACGCCGCCAGATATCACATTGAAAAAGCATTCAGTTATCGCATATCGACCAGAATGAAATCCATGCTTTTACCCTTCCTTCTTCTTCTTCTTCTTCTCGTACAGCCTATTTATATCCACTGCTGGATGTAGGCCTCCCCTTTTCTTCTCCATTCTTCCCGATCAATTGCCACTTG
>WYDF02056135.1:0-25271 GCA_009867245.2 Adranes taylori
ACAAGGATGGAGAACCACAATAAAAGCCATTGAGACATGATGTCACCATACTCTCACGAGAGTCAACGGACAAGAGAAGAAGAAGAACTACGACATATTTTCCTGATCAAAATTCAGTTATAATAGGTATATGTTAAAACCTATATACCAAATTTAGCAACATTGAGACTTTACACTCCACACTCACATTCCTTGCCTTAAAATAAATTCCAAAAAATTGAGCTCTTAAAACAAACTACAAATCACATGTTCTCCGTTCTGAACATATTAAAAATTAAATATTGACTACGACAAAGATGTCAAATTTTTGCATCGTCTTTAACAGAGATTTAGTTTAATAAAACTTAATGTATGCCCAGCAAAATTTGACTTTTCAGGACGATTCAACCTAATACCGTTAAGATGTTCCTTGAATCTCACTTCGAACTTTCTGTTCGTCATGCCTGTATAAAACTTCTCACAAGAAGCACATTTCAGTGAATAAACAGTGATAGACATGAGATTCCTGTTTATCTTTATTATTTTTTAATGACGAAAATTTATTAATATTCTTAAAATCGATATTGATACCAAACTTTTTAAATAAATATGGTAATAAAAGCGATGCAATAATACTTATACTGGCTTGATAACATCTGATTAAGTTAACCTAAGTATCTAATTATTGTATTGACTCCTACTACAAAAATTATTAAAAAACATTGGAACATTTAAGGCTCTATGAATAAGAGAATGAAAAGCTCCATATTATGTGGCAATGAGGATGGTTTAAATCATCACATGTGAAGGTAAAAGTGATATTTAAAAACTGATATTTCTAAAGATTAAGCTCTTCAAAATCTCTGGTTACAACATTATAATCAAGGTAAGTATTTAAAAAGGAAATTTGTTTATTGATAGAAATTTCATCTGTAAATTGAATACTGGGCCTAAAAGAATTGAAATAATTTTTAATCTAGATAGATAGATGATAGATAGATATAACCTTTATTGGCATAAAAAATATTTACAAAGAAAGAAACAATAGTAAAATAAACAAAAAGAATAAAAACAATTAACAAAACAATAAATTCTAAATAGATCTTTAAATTATTTTGTTGCATTATTTTCCATTCTCCATCCCGGGGGAAGGAAAGGCTACAGCTTCATCCTCCCTCTTACAGTTTCCCCAACTCGCCATCAAG
This sequence comes from Adranes taylori, assembly GCA_009867245.2. Classification (NCBI taxonomy): domain Eukaryota; kingdom Metazoa; phylum Arthropoda; class Insecta; order Coleoptera; family Staphylinidae; genus Adranes; species Adranes taylori. The sequence continues at coordinate 1,185 of WYDF02056135.1, forward strand.
CCCTCTATCCCCCTTCTGTCTATCTGCACTCTTAATCCACATACACCCCATCTCCTTCCGTTTCTTGTTCAATCTTCCATGTACAACTCATTCACTCCCTTAACACTCTCCATATTCTCTTTTCTCCATATTCCCTTTTCATTTTCTCTTTCGTATTTTCCTAATAACTCGTTTCATTATATTTAACCCCATTCCCCGCCTGTCCTTGCCGTCCAGTTTTTACCTTCTTCTCTTTCTTTTTCACTCCATTCAATTCCATCACATTCCTTAAACCAGTAATTCCACTTTTCTTCTTTCATTCCACAAGTCCTATACATCTGCATATGTCTTTCATCCAGTATTTGTTTCCTCTCTCCTCGTTGTCGCATCTAAATCTACCAATTATTCTTATATCTTCCACACTCATTCCTGATAATAGATATTTTGCCATTCCTTCCTCATCATTTATACTTACATACCTACAATTATATCTACTCCCACCTATGATTCTATAACTCTCCCTACTGCCTTTCTACGTCTTTCATCCTTTCCACAATCTCATTCACCTTATCATTCCCTCGCATTATCTTCTCATACCATCTTTCTGTTGACCATCCGATCCTCCGATTCACTTCTACTCTTAATCGAACCATTCTCATATCTTTCGTAAACTCCTTTCAGCATTGCTTCCATGTATACTTCCCGAACCAACCTACAACCCTCATCTCACAATATTTTCTCTTCAAACTTAATCACTCTTTTCACTCCTTCAATCCAACACTTGAATTTTCTACCTCTTGCATAAAAATCTCACTCCTTTCCAGTCCCAATATCCGTTTTAAGCATCCCACTTGCATTGTTTCCATCTTCTCTCTTTCTTTAACCGCCCATACTTCCACTCCGTACATCCTCCCACTGTTCACACATGCATCCATCAACTTATTCCTCAGTCTCACTAACTTCCCTAACTTTCTTTCCCAAACAATCTCCGTTCTCTCAATTACAGCCCTAGCTTTCCTAGTCACCATTTCAAAATGTTCTTTATAAGATTCATTTTGCGTCAACGTAATACCTAAGTACTTATAGACCTTTATTCTTTCAGTTTCATTTCCTTCTATATCAAACTTCTTATTTCTGCCATCCCTCCCACCCTTCTTGTATACCATTACTTTCGTTACCGCTAACCCAGGTAAGGGATGCCTTTTCCCCGTCACGAAGGATGAACACACCCGATGACTCTTCCGGGACATTTTCGGGAACAGTTACTAATATTAATATCTACACGTGCCTCCCTACTTCTGTTTACTCCGACGTCCGAACGTCCCGAGCTTCGAATTCACACACGAACCGTTATCTCATTGCCGATTGGTCTGAAGAACATATATAAAAAATTTCCATACCATTAGCTTTAAAATTTTTACGTTTATAATTTGTTAACCGGGAAAAAGTGTCATAAAATAGCTAGCCTAATAAAACGAGCCCGATTATCATCATACATTTATAATAAATCCTATTCCAATAAAACATATTTTGGCGTCCAACATGAGAGGCAGAAGAACCCGCCTGGACAAAATATGTAAATACAAATTAAAACTTATTTTGGCGCTCAACGTAAGAGGCACAAAAACCGACAAAGAGCTAAAACCAAATAGAATTTTAATGTATAGCTATAAATCGTTAATATATGAAAAGTTATGGTAAATAAAAAATGGTGACTACACGCAATACAACAATTCCCTTTGTAAGGGTACCCTAATACTTCTAGTGGCGGCTAAACCAACAAAACTTAATTCAAAGGAAACCGCCGATATTATCAACGTTCATCAGTACCAACAACATTACGCAAGGCAATTTCCGTCTACAAACATTCCAAAAATGGGGCCAGTTACCCAGCAACCTCCTAATAAGGCCACGTGACCCCCACCACATTTCGAAGCACTCACAATTAGAGCTTAGCCCTATCACTATTCAGTTTCATCCATAAAAGTGCCACAGGCCAAGCAACCGTCAAACGCAGCAATCATCCGACCCGACCAAAAGACATTCCAGCAAGTCAATACAGCAGATCAAAAATAGAGATAGAGGAGCATCGACCTCGTCTAATATAGGCGATGGTATCCATAAAATATATCGGTAGGCACATGCATAAACCCAAGCATGTAACCCTCAGGCCTCTGATGACTTCGTCAAGAATATATTTACATATCTGCTAGATACACTTTAGAGAGGCTTGTACCCATCGTCCCGCTGCAGTCACACGAAGCCGGGATAAGCAAGCACCACCAGCGGCGAAATACAACCACTGATCTCTAGAACAACAATTTCACTTGTCCACTCACTATACTTTGGGCGGCTAGCTAGAAGTGCATTCTTTGGCTTACTTTCTACGTTATGGGTCAAAGTATCATTGAGGCTCGACAGAATACGAATTTCTATAAAATCCTATAATTAGTAAATCAATCATATGCTACGACATCAACCATCCAATATAAAATTCAATCAATTACGAATATCTCATACTGGTGGAAAACTCAAGTTATGATCGGAAACAATCAACGAGAATCAGTCAACACACTAATCCAGCCTACGATGCTGCCACGGGTTAATTCTCTTGTCAGTTCTCTGGAGTAACTTCTCTGGGCCCGTGTTATTATCGGCTAGCCTCCACAAAATAGAGAAATGAACAAAACCACCAATAAAAAGGACATAAATGTTTCATAACCCTTGGCTGCAAAATCTACATTTTCAATGAAAAAATGAGGAAGTCAACGCGAGAAGAAGAGAGGGTCAGGCGTTCCAAGCCAACAAGGACGACCGAGACCGCACTCCAGAACAACCTATTCTGTGCTGTTCACACACTCCACGATACCTGGTAGATATTGACCCGTCATCCCTAACGACACCGGCGAATCCACCACCGAACCAAGCAGAAGCTCCATGAACTCCACACAGCTCGTCAGAGTGACAGGGGGACGTAGGGTTTCCGCCAACCCCCGATAAAGGATGGTTATACTCTGTCACCAAGGAAAAACACCTCCTACAACTCTTCCGGAACATCTTCGGAGACAGTGACTAATATTTACACCCTCCTCCCCAACCCTACATTTTCTCCGACGTTCAAACATTGTCAGATCTAAATTCATACATGAATAACAATACAATGGGCCGGATTTAATTAATCAGCCCGATTTGAAAGAACATCAAAAAGATTAACTAAGACTTATTGATTGCGGGACATATATGTTATAGAACTTTATTCAGAAATTCATTTTAATAGTAGAAGGCTAAAGTTTTGCTCTCAGTTGTACCTTGAGTTATGGATTGATCGAAAGTAATCTAATGTCTTCAACTGCTACATAACGCAAGGTTGCCACGTTTAAAACGAAACAAACTTTCTGATATATCTCAGTAACTATTCACTATAGGACATTCAAATAAACTTTATTGTATAAATTTACGAAAGCCACTTTAATTTTATGTTAATTTTTTTAACATAATTTTACATATATACACGGTGCTTTTTGTTTCACAACTCGGCGATTCATTTTCGCAAAAACGGCTATTGTACTACATTAAATATCTCGGTTCCTATATAAGTGGAAAAAATGAAACTTGGGGAACATGTGCAAGACCAAGAAAGCTTAGTTTTGGGTGGACGCGGGGAAATAATAAATTAACCGTTATTGGCATATACTTATCTACACTCCGATAATAATTATAATAGTACAATATAATATATAAAATAAAACATTCTTCTTAAACCTATCACAATAAAGTCCCCCCGGGATGAAATTACCTGATATGCGGCTTCTTTTACTTCCTTTCAATCTCCTTTATCTTCTTCTCTATTTTTTTTTTCATTATTTTCTTCCCTTTACCACTCTGCCCTAAACACCCCCTCCAGTTCCTTGCTTCGTCCCTTTCGTCCTTCGTCCATCCAATCATTTCGCAATCATTCGTTCGCATACATTTTCTTTCACTCTGTCTCATCCAATATCTATTCCCTCTCTCTCTCTATACACACACAGACCTGAACCTTGCTATAATTTTTTTCACTTCTATATTCATATCAGACTCCAGATAACTTGGCATCGCTCCTACTACTTTTATTTCCTTATACCGTGCATTATATCGCGATCCTCTTATTTTCTCCCTTCTCTCCTGCATTTCCACATCCTTCATCTTTCTCTCTACTTCCCTTTCTCATGCGCCCCCATTCATCATCCTATCATACCGATTCTCCCTTCGACCACCCGCATCTCTCATACACTCCCTTTTTCTCCATCACCCATCTATTCCTTTTTTCTCCTCTCTCCACCTCCTTCAACGCACATATATATATATACCTTCCTCACAATTTTTTCCAGCTCTCCTTGCATCACCTTCCCTTCGTATTTTGCCATCTTCTTTACCCCTTTTACCCAGCATTTGTACCCATTGATCTCATGTAAGACGATCTCCGCCTGTGTCGACCTATCAACTCCCAAAATCCTCAAATATGGGTATCAGGTAATTAATGGATTGACGAATACGTGCACAGGCGAATGTGCAAGACTTGTTTTGACTAGAGATACTTGAACCAATGATGTAAAAGTTGTTGTTCTTTTTCATACTAATGAAACAACCTGTATGTGGTATACAGCTATTTTAATGCATATATGTGTAGACACAAAAGTGTTATAAATTCGCTGAACGCGACAATAGTGCAAGAACTAATAAATAATGAAAAGGTCCATCACTGATTTATTTACGATGCATAATAAATATGATTTTTACATAAATATTACACGCTATATCCTACATGTGTTTCTAAAAGAAGCATATTCAGATATAAGCAAGCATATTATTATGAATTATGCTATATATGCACATATGGATATAAGAATGTGTGTGTGTGTGTATTTTCATGTCCGTACTGATGATAATCCTTAAGTACAATGCGTGGCCCTTTGGAATGCGTAAGTGTAAATATATTGATACACAATCCGTACCATTGGTATAATAATGCGGAAGAGTATCGTTGGGTGATAAGTTAGAATTACAGTTGAAGTAGTATTTGTGGGAAATACGATTGTGGAGCTATTAAAATTGTTCTCCTTTTATTTGCATTATATATCAATAGTTTATGACTCTAAAACGTTATCCCAGTCAATGGATGAGATGTACTTAACCACGAAAGTGTTCACCGTGTGAAGAGTCCAAAATGTGTACGCCTTAATATAAATGTATGGAACAAGAACTATAGTTGTATAAAGATCAGACATTAGCAACTCCAACCTGTTAACACTAAAGAATTACGTATAGAGAAAAATATTAGCATGTCGGAAACTCATATAGGGTACATAGAGAGAACAAAAGAAACTGTACTGAGTCTCGAACTGATGCCAAGTTATCTGCCAAGATGGATGAAGGAGGAAAAGGACGAAACAAGGAATTGGAGGGGGTGTTTAGGGCAGAGTGATAAAGGGAAGAAAATAATGAAAAAAATAGAGAAGATAAAGGGAATAGAAAGGAAGTAAAAGAACCAGCATATCAGGTCATTTCAACCCTGGGGGACTTTATTGTGATAGGTTTAACAAGAATATTTTATTTTATATATTATATTGTACTGTTATTATTATTATCGGAGTATAGATAAGTATATGCCAATAACGGTTAATTTATTATTTCCCCGTGTCCACCCAAAACTAAGCTCTCTTGGTCTTGCACATGTTCCCCAAGTTTCATTTTTTCGACTTATATAGGAACCGAGATATTTAATGTAGTACAATAGCCGTTTTTGCGAAAATGAATCGCCGAGTTGTGAAACAAAAAACACCGTGTATATATGGAATAAGGCTCCATCCAGAAAGATCGAACATCTAATTAAGAGTTACATACGAAGCAACCGAAACGACGAAGATATTATTCAGAGCAGGCAACGAATGTAACGAATTCATGCCGGGAAACCTTAAATAAAAAATACGAGACACACTACTGAAATCGAAAATTTGAATTTGCCTGAAGAATTGAGGATAGAATTAATAATACCAGTCCGCAAAGGAAAAATCTCGAAAGTGAGATAAACAACTCCTAGACCTATACCTGCCTTATCAACAGCATTTAAGATGATAATTGCTGATCGAATCTACAATTTTGTTACGACAAATGGCTAGTTTAGACGGTAACATGAGTTCGGCACAAACTATCAATTCAATTATGAGCTTTATCACATTAAATGTAGAACATAAAGACACATGTGAATTTGAGTTGTGTGATTTGACTAATGCCGTCGACAATATGTCACCAACAGGACACAAAATTAAAATAGATACAAAGCTTAGTCAATTTGAATCAATAGAACTTGGCATTACTCAAGGTTCGATTCTTGGACCCCTTATATTCATTATATGTGTCGAGAATTACGTTTACATGTTCACGCAATAACCCGAGAATTTCACTACCTAAAGATATAGTTTTAGGTGTAACAGTGAATATAAGATTAACAGAGAAACCACCATACAAGGGACTATCCAAAACATTGTATGTCATCAGAAGATTATCAATTCCAAGACAATAGTAACTGCATACTATGCTTTGGTTCGGTCCAGAGCGATCTAAATAATCGAGGTTTGGGCAAAATCAACCCATCTTGAAAGTATCCTCCAGACACAAAGCGCGCTTTACGAGCCATTAAATGAGTTTGCAGCAGAGTTTTCTGTGAACCAATCTTTAAGATATATCATATACTTACTGTGATTGCAGTCTACATTTACTGTCGAAAGACATATGTATGTAAAGGAGGGGGACTACTCGGGGGACCACTTTCGATGTGCCGTTTCAATGTTAAATAGTACTTAATAGAAGAGTATGGCGTGCGGTTATACAACCAACTCCATAGAAAATGGAGAGAAGCCAGTCTCGAAAAATGAAGACTTTCCTCCGGGAAAATCCACCATATTGTGTAGCAGAGTTTGAGGAGTCGATCCGAATAATACCTTCTTAGAACTCTGTAATTGTTATTGTTAATACTTGTCCCTACGTCGATATTTATACATCAAAATAAATTATTTCTATTATTTCTAAGTGATTAATATTGTTTTGCGGACTTATTTAAAAGACCAACTAACAGGCCTACAACTGTTGGACATAACAGAAAAAGTATGCCGTTCACCATTTCTAAATCAAAACTGACTCTTGAAAGGCACGAGATATTTTAGTAGTTGTAGACTGTTTATTCCTAGACCTTAACCGAACCTAAACTGTGATGTCATTTCTGGGGGGTCATTTCTGGGACGTTGGGATCATAAATCTTTTGCGTATTTGACAGATGTCACTTGAAAATCTAAATGACAGCGTGTTTCCGGCTTACGATTTTAGCGCGCAATAGTACACTTATTACCATACTCAGTATCACTTAAATTCGTAAAAATAGTATGTCCGGTTCAAATAGAAAATAGTGACTTTCGGTTTGACTTCCTCTGAAGCTCAGAAATGAAATTAGAATTGGCATAGTAAATACCTATTGATTAAGTTGAGAAAGCACCGTTCTTTCATCTGATTGTGATTGATTATTTTCGTTCTTTGCTTTGGATCTCTCAAAGTTTTTTTTTTTCTTCTTACCGGTGTTGACATGTTTATTTATTTATCCCTGCTGCTATTCCATTTGTCGGTGATGCTTATTTTTCTATTGCTTGAATTATTTGCTGTCTGTATGCGATTTTCATTAACATTGCTTGAAGGATTTACTTACTTTATATGTGTTCTTGTGTATATAAGCGAATGGTTTATATTTTGCTGCCTGTGTTTTTTTTTGATATTTCTTATTTTGTTGAATGGTACGATCGTATATTTTTAGCACTTCTGTTTTGGTGTATCTATTCATTGTAGCCTTTCGATTAATTTTTGTTTTTCTATTTCATCGTTATTTTGTCTTCGCGGTATTCTTTTTAATATACTGCGCTACAAATGCACCTATATAGAACAGAACACATATAAGGTAACAAAATTATTCAAACAATGCAAAATAAAAATCACATTCCGAACAGAAAATACCTAAACAAAAACTTCAGTTAAAACAAAACCAACGCAGATAAATATAAAGTACAATATTCAAATTAAACTCAAAAACCTGCTATGATGGTGGTGAAAGTGGACGCATTTATATATAGAATAACAGGAAAAAAATCAGATTCATGGAATTGATCAAGAATATGGAATAGGGATAGAGCAAATAAATTTTGTATTAGAGAAAGTGAAAAAGGGATTACTAAAGGCAAACAGAAAAGGGAAAATTTGAGGTATAATTGGAAGAAGTGATGAGGAAGGGAGAGAATTAAAGTGTTGTCTTAGGCAGAGAAAGTGTGGTCGCTGAGCAATCCAAATGGTACAGTATATTCACGATGTACATAAGACACACAGCATTGGTAAACAATGTCTAAAAAACAAAAATTATGGTATGCAACAGAGCAGGAAGGAATAGCAAGAAGGATGTGTTTTGTATGATGTCTGAACGCGTAGAATGTGTGAAGTAGTACATTTATCTTGGTTAATGCTTGAGTAGCAATGGGGTAAGGAAAGAATATGCCAGGTAAATTGCAATGAAAGAAGATGTAGCGGCTGAAAAAATGAAAAATGTATAGGAAGCAAAGTTCTGAGAGTCGGTGAGTATGAGGTTGAGGAAACTGGAGGTAAGTGACTAAGGTATATTAATGTATGAACGTGTGGGCGGTTAAGGAAGGAGAAAACATATAGCTTAATGAAGAGAATAAAAGGCCTAGAAATATCTACGCTGAGCGTAATCATGATACAGGGTATAGATATAAAAGAATCAAAAATTTAGCGAACAATGAAACGGAAGTAATAAAAGACGTGGATGATAAACTTGCAAAGAGAGTCGTGTAGTACTGGCCAAGAACGGGGACGACACAGAAGGAGGAACGAATGAATAGATCAGAGATAGAAAAAAGCATACTAGAGAATAGCATGGTCTACGAAAGAATGCTTTGTGCAAATCAATGGTGAAAGGAATGTTCTGAAAGAAATAGAAAGGAAAATGTGGAATGTGAAAAACCAGGGAAGAAAGGAAAATAAGGGACTTTGTTTATAAGACTAAATGTAGGTACAAAAAAGTTGAAGGGAAAAGTTTAGATGTGTTAATGAAGAAAGAACAGGTACTAGATGATGGAAACTGGAAGGAAATGTAAAATATGTGAGAAAAAAGAGGAAAAATAGGAGCATTTGGTGAAAAAAGCTCACGACAACATCAATTTGCTGATTTCCGCGGGTTCCTCTCAGACGTCTCTTGTCTCACCCTAGTCGTTCAGGACTTTTTTCCTTTACACAGACCTCTGTACCCTTGATATTGTCGATACTACAGTGGAATGATCTTCCCGGAGGGCTTATTATGTATGTGTCGGCTACAAAACGAGGAGTCCTTTTACTAAGGACTTGTCATGCCGAAAGTCAACAAACAACTGAACGTTAGTGGAAAAACTACTCGACTTCAGCGCCTTGGTGACAGCCATTCAAAACTTAGATAACTCCTTCGGCGCATGGTCGCCAACTCATCGCATGACGATGCTTGTGAACTGCACTGTATCAATGCATCATGAGGCAGGTTTATTCTTTTTGAATAATTTGTTAGTTCATGAGTTAATGAAATAAAATATATCAAATGTAATTAATAGGGTAATGAGATAACAGTTCCCCGGCATTTCACACAGTCTAATATTATAGAAATAATCAGTCTGCGCATGCATAGCAACGCCCCCATCCTGAACGTCATCAAATCCATGCATTCAATAAATGATATTAGGACTTAATGATGGCGTCATCACTGGGTTTAACCATAGTATTTATTGTATTTATTTTCATTATTATTGATTTTTCTTCTTCTAATTTTTGTTTCATTTGTGGTATTCTTATTCTCTTCCGCTTTTCTAGGTATTTGGGAAATTTTACGTTTTATGTTGATGAGCATTATATTGATTTCTAACTAGTGTTACGTTACGAAGAAGATGCAGTTGCCTTATAAAATATTCGGTTTAGTAGTTATGTAGATATATATATGCCAAAAAAGGTTTCAATGTATAGAAACCTTATGCCTAGAAACTTTATAGGTTTCTATGTACAGGTATAAAAGTAGTTAGTACGGGAAGTACAATGTATGTTCTTTATGCTAATAAATGCTATCTAATATAATTTAACATAATCTATAATACGTGCAATAAATCATATATAGGAAAGACAAACAGCAACTTCAAAACCAGATTTAGAGAACATTAATATGCAACAAGAAGACGAAATAGATACAATTACATAGAAAAATATACAAACGATTGCCAACGTCCCAATGACAGGCGGAAGAAAATACTGAAAGGTCACCGCCTCTGTGTTCTTATGCCGCTGCTGTTATACGACGTACCGACTAGGTGTCAGAAGCTTTGCTTCTAGATATGTGTGTACATATGTACACCGACACTTTAGATTTCCGAATCTGATATTTTTACGAAAGCTGTTATGATGAGTTTAATTGAAAATATAATGGCTTTCACCCACTCATTTTCAATAATCCGTATAATCCTCATTATTTGTGTTTCCATCTATTGATATTCTTCGCCCATTGGTTGTTAGTTCTAGGAATTTTAGTAGAAGGCGTTTAGATGCGATATTTCCCAAAATTTTGATCATCTGAAGCTACTACCCCCGCTTATGAGCTACCACCACTTACGTTTTCGTAGATTTTCGACAGTAAAGCAACGCAAGTTTTACCCTTTTAAATTTTCAACGAACCAAAGAAATTTTTCCATTGGTCGAAAGTCTGAGCATCCAAAATTTTTTAGCAGAAATTTCTTTGAAGCCACACTTAGCGACCTGTGCAGCAACGAAAACCGCTATCCAGCCAATGCACTAGAAGTATTGTCTTGACGGTTAATTGCATGTAAACAGACCTACCCTATCCAGCGTTCCTCAGACGCATTTTGGGTCTGATGATTGTGAACAAATTCGCACGCTATCGCTAACACAATTCTCTTTGAATGATCGGGTCTATTTTTTTAAACCGTGAGCAAAATCGCGGCATTGAATCTAATTTGGTCAAGTAAGCGCCACTATCAAGTCGCTTATTATATTTATTTAAATTGAAATTAAAACAAAATTTATTTCAATAGTAATTCTACGAACATACGGTCAAGTATATATATATTATATATTACATAATTATTCTCTGCAGAATATTTCGATTTTTTCCTCTCATCTTATTCATTTTGCTATAGTCTACTTCATCAATGCGAAAACGAGGATCTCAACGTCAGAAGAAGAAAGAGTGAGGCCAATCACCAAGCGCTTCTAGCCAATGAGGATTCGAGAGATTGAATTTCATAGAGGTCAATCAAGCTGCACTGCCCGGGTACACCACACATGCTGGTAAATGTATCTATTCCATCTACACCACCAATACAAGATGTAGCTACATCACTCCCCGGTTTTCCAACTGCACCCACATCTCCAGGCGATGTGCCATTACCACCTGCACTGGGAAAAGGATCGTTATATCTTATAACTCGTGAAAATCACCATTGACGAGTATTCCGTTACTATTTTGCCGACAGAGAATAAATTCTTGTACCCAATCTACTTCAGCTACTTCAATCTGCTTCAAGCAATTCCATCATATCTTCCACTATTTATTCGTATCCACTGACTAGATCAACCTACAATATCTTGAATAGCCATCCATCGTTCAACCACTAAATTCTATCAACGTCCCGAGAAGAAGAAGAAGGGAGGTCATTTCCAATCAGGACTAAAGTTATTAACAGAAATCACATTATCACTAGTTCGCTACTATTTCTATTTTGCTATTTTTGCTAATGGAAAATGGTAATAGTATCATCCTAACAACTTTTGAATTATAAATAGAATCAATACATTGTCATTCATTTAAATTTGCGAATCGAGTCAGATATATGAAGTTATAAATATGAAGAACAATAAACCAAATTTATTTAGCTAGTTATTGCGTATACGTATATGTGTTTACCAATCTAGATATATTGGTGTACTTACAATAAAAATTATAATAGAAATTTGCAACTTGCTCAACCCTGAGAACTCATGTATGACCAACTTTTATCTTACAAACAGAATGAAATAAGAAAAGCAGTATAGTGGTCAGTAGCCTAATCACGATTCTGTATTAATACGATCAAAGTCTGTAACAGCATTGCCACGTAGGACAAAAATAAGGGCTCAAGTAAATATTAAATTAATACATAATTTCGGGAAATTAGATGGCAAGCAGAAGTAGAATATTTTAATTGAATATACATGAAGTGCAATTAGCTGGAAACCGCAAATGAATATTGTTACTTTAAAATCTTAAATTACATAGGAAAATTGTATTAGTTTAGTCGAAACGGAAATAGCTAAATTCCATTAGAGGAGAAACGAATGTCAAGTGCAGATGCTAGACATCTCTAGTTGAATGATATGTTGAAAAACATTTAGCTGGGTAATGAATATATAAGAAGCAACCGTGGGCCTATTAGCTCAATTGAAAAGTAGACATAATGTAGTTCAGTTCAAATTAAACTTCATTCTAATTAAATTCAGTGAGATATGTCGGGCGACATATAAGATCGTTTATTATATTTTATGTTTCAATAATTTGGCAAAGGCTAATCAAAAAGATGTAAAGTTTAAATAAATTAAAATCATCATTTATTAAGTCAAAGAGTCATTCATTTTTCAAAATCTGTTATTAACATGAGTTATATTTAATCAAATGTTAAGAAATAGAAGAAACGTTTAAGAAATAATTTAACATTAAGAAATATTTCAAAATAGAATTAATTGAAACTTTGTGTCCAAGTTAGAACATGGAAATATTATGCAAATAGTTAGTTTTATTAATGGTTCATTTTATTTCAATTAGATTTATTATTACCTTAAATTTAATAAGAAATTTAGCTAAAAACAAATCATAATTATGTATGTTTATTGCAAATCTATTTAATGTAAACAATCGTTGGAGTCTATACCGTAAAACTAGTTCATACCATTTCATTTACCTACTATTGACGCATATCTTAATAACCTTGAGTAATATATAAAAAGACTAATTAATTTTAATAAATTGAGATTATCATGTTGTATTGCTACTGTGTGTTTTACTCAAAGAACGTCGATCTGACGATATTCCAATAGTAATTAGATTTAGCTCTAGCTACGAGCTAAAAGCTAAAAGAAAGTGTAATGTACATTACCCTTTTGTTCATTTACTAAATGAACAAGTTAATTCAAAATTCGACACCCCACAATAACCCTTCAAATTAGTACAAAAACATGAACCTCACAACAAGAGTAGGAACAGGAATAAATTAATAAAATGTTTTGTTGTTAATGGTCCGGATTGATCGAAATCATCACATATTGTAAACAATATATTACATAATGGAAAACGTAATAAGATACACAAATTAACAAAATACAAACTGTTGATTGTATTAAAAAATACTTACAAATTAATATTTTGTAAGGCATTTTAAAAATAATAATAAATATTGTTGCCTTTCTCTAAATAAATATGTAATAAATTATCACAAACATTTTAAAATTTAAATTATATTTCTATTTATGATTTGCTTTTCTGCAATGACGTTCGAATAAATCTGCTTAACTAACACCATAAAATACTAATTTAATAATGGTCACTTTTATAAAAGGAAAAACTTGCTGACAAAATTAGCATTTATAATTCATTTATTTAAATAAAAGTGATTTATTAACAAAGCTATTTTAAATATCTATAACTCTGGAATATTTTTATTATTTTCATGCAAATAAAAGATGATTGCTAAAATTTATTACAGCCATCATTTATTGGTGAACCTACTGTATCTATATAAATCATAAGTAGAATAAATTATAAAAATTCGTAATGTTGAAATGTGTAATTGTTTTTTTTTATAAGTAAACATAGTATGGAGAAAACTTACCTAATCTTTTAGAGATTTCCGAATTATGCATCTTGGGATTTTCTTGTGCAATTTTCCGCCTTTGTAATCGCGACCATACCATAAACGCATTCATTGGCCTCTTGATATGATCTTCCTGTTTTTTCGCTGCCACAGCAGCAGCAACGGCTGAGGCTGCTTGTAACACGCCTTGGGGTGATTGTCCGGTTACGGCAGTTACTTGAGCATGTGCTACAGATGTCTGATGGTGATGATGATGCGCTTGGGCAACAATACCGCCTAATAGAGAACTGGCTGGATTCGTTTGATAGGGATTTGAATGATGATGATGATGATGATGTAATGAGCCTGTGTTGCCATGATGTATACCTGACCCACTTGTTGGCGTACCTCCACTTGCCGATAAAGCTGCTGCAGCGGCGGCAGCAGCGCCTAGCGATGCCATACGCGATAGGCCATCGGCTGATGCAAAACTTGTTGCATCCATCGGCGACCTATAAAAACATTGTTTTTAGAATTAAAACAGTAACATAGAAATATACCAAAAATTTGCGTTTTACAAAAATATTGATGGTGAGTTATTATTTCGTTTTGTTCTGCCCGGCTTTTGAAAATTTACAATATTTTTATATCTTAATTATGATAGTACTAAGACTAACTGTATTAATATGAATGACCATATCAAAATTGAAAAACTTCTGATTGCTGCGGAGGAGGGAACCACAGAACCACCATATCAGGTGAAGCATGGCCAGATGGACAACGCTGCCGAAAAGAGGGTTGTCCCAGAAGCATGATCTTCTTTATACACAAAAGCTGCCCGCCTGGAGATCATGGCATCCCTATTGAGCTCTTAAGTACGATCGAGAAGAGGTGAGCGACAGTATGTATACTCTCATTCGTTTTCAGTATGGGACAGCGAAGACACTCCAGAAGATTGGAACAACGGAGATCTGACCTATCCACAAAAAAATTACGAGATAATTTGCAGTAACAAGCGTAGGATTTATATTTTCAACGTTGCATTCAGGGTCTTTTCGAAGGTACTGGCAAGGAGGCTGGATACATATACGGAGAATGAATTAGGCAAATACCAGTGCGGGTTTGGACGCAACAGGTCAACTTGAACCACATCCTGTTAACCTTGACCACCAACTCGACATTGACTACTAAGAAGCATATGCTACTGTCAGAAGCTCCAAGCTGCAAGTGATATTGGAAGACATGAGAGTACTCAAGAAGCTCATTGGCGTGGTGTGTATAACATTAAGTTGCACTAGGGCTGGAATCAAGATCCAGGGCGGTTAACAAGGGAATTTGAGGTGCGAAGAGGGCTGTCACAAGGAGATGCGCTTTAGATGTCCCTTTTCAATCTCTACCTGGCGTATGTCATGCAGAGGGTCAAGGTCAACCAACAAGGAACTATTTACACCAGACCCTTTCAGTACATGGCGTTCGGAGATAATGTTTTCTTCTTAGTGGAACCTCGAGGGCATTGCCAGAGGCGCTGAAACATAGAGTCGAAATCCTCAATCCTTTCTAGAAAATTCAAGCTCGTCGTGTACCGCATCATAATTAAGCCAGTGGTGCTCCATGGATAACAAACTTGGATGCTCACTGAACATGACCAGAATGTGCTCCGGATTTGGAAAAGAAAGATGTTGCAAAACATCCTCAGAGCTATTTGTGAAGATGGCGAGTTGGTGCAATAGAACCAACCAAGAACCAACATCAGCTCTATACTGCTATTGACCTGACTATTGAGGTGAAGAAGAGATGGCTGCGGTACCAGGGGCATGTTATAGGAATTGAGGGACATCCCAAAGAAGATTATCGACCAACAACGAGAGGGCGGAAGGAAGTGGTAAATTGATAACGTCGGAGAAGATGTGCAGGCTATGGGGATCCGAAGCGGATCCCCAGAGCAGAAGGGGATCTGCAAGCAAGAACGAATGGACGGATGCCGTAGGAGAGGCCAGAGTCTTACATGAACTGTGGCGTTAAGAAAATGAGTGTATGAATATCAAAATTATAACTTAAATGCATCTCTAGATTTGAAAAATATACAAATGTCAAATACTCCATCTTTTTGATATATTGTGGTCTTTTTTCTATTTCTCTACTTTTCTCTACCTCTACCTCTACTCTAATTCTCTACCCCTACAAATTTTCCATTTTCTCATCACGTCCAGCCCGTTTCCTCGTTTTCCAAAACAAAACATCTTTTGTATACAGCAAAGTTTTGTCAATTACACTTGCAACATTTGAGGCCATTAAAAGACACAATGCCTCAAAACGAATATGAAACCTTCACAACCGGTAGCAATTTCACCATTCGTCGCACTAATAAATATTTGAGTTGAAGTGACAAGGAAATTGTGCAATCGCTTATGAAAAGTTTGAAGAGTTCAGGTGGTCTTACTCGCGGAGGAGGCGTTTCAGAAGCCGTTTTAACCACATGGACCCTCAGCACTGTTTATTTACTAAATATCTGCGATTCTGTCGAACAATTTTGCTACGTTGCTTATAGATCTTCCAACATGTCGAACTCAGCGAAACGAGAATCAATCGTGACAAAGAAGATAAGCTAAAGATGCTTGCATGGTTAGATCAACACCTTCCTTTCAGAAAACAGAAATAATGTCTATTAGTACAAGGGTTGTCGTTAATGTAACAATAAATTGCCATTTAGTTCAAGAACTTGGTTCAGTTTTCCAAACCGTCATGTACTAACGAAATGAAAGGTACATGCCAATCGGGACGATGTAGTTAGGAATCACAGTTGAAGAAGAAACTGTGGCTGTTGACCCTCTCCTGATTTGTCGAAGGACTTGTTTTGCAAAAATATCAGAAGCTGAACTAGAAATGTTTCTGGAATATGAGCTCTCTCCGGTCCCTTTATCTCTTTATAATGAAACAGGTCGCAAGGGAACCAAAACATCTCTTTATAAGGAATTTTAGCCTCTGGATGCTGAAGAAATAGAGACAGAATATGTGGTATATGTTATACTTCTTCGGATTCCTTCTACGGCGGATTCCTTCTTCATTTTGTTGGTTGGCCTCAAAATGTACCAATTTCTTCAATTTGTGATGAATATATTGTATACATCCGATCAAACTGCACAACAAACTGCGTCGTCGTATTTAATGGCTATCCAGATGATTCCGAAAATCTCAGCACCAAATTCGCCGAAAGAGTGAGAAGAGCATGAAAACACTCATCAGTCGATATAATCTTTGATGTATCAATGATACTCACAATTCTTCAAGACAAATATTGGTCAAACAGCAAGAATTAAGATCGTCTCATATCGATACTAAAGAGTAAATTTGATGCCGAAAACTTAAAGGTACATCAAGCCAAGGAAGATTCGGACTGCATAATTGTTAAAACTGCGATTGAAGAGGCATCAAAACATAAATCAGGAGTGATAATTGTTGGCGAGGGCGTAGATTTATTGCTTCTTTTGATAGGTCTATCCAAGGCCTCGAATATTTATTAAAGTCCGGCCGAGCGAAAGTGTCGCCACAATTTTTTTCTACTTTTAAGTCTAGAAGAAAAAGAAATTTCTGAAACCATTCTATTTTTACATGCATTCAACGGATGAGATTCAATATCTGCTTTGTTTGGAAAAGTTAAAAGAAAATTTATTAGTGTATTGATTAATAATCCTGATTTACTGCCATCTGTCAAGCTTTACCTACACCAAACGCAGATCCGCAAGTTATTGTAAACACGGACAATCAATTCCTACTTCGCTTGTATGGCTTCAATGCTGGAAATTCAACTTGAAATGCGTTCAGGCACAAAACCGTTATTAGAACGGCGTACAACAGCAAGCATAACATCGCAAGTATCTCCAGTCACTACTTCTATGCCTCCGGCTCCACTGGAGCTTTTAAAGCTCATATCTTGCAAATGCAAGAAAGGTTGCCGAGCAGCATGCGGCAGCACGAAAAGCGGGCTGCGATGTTCGGTGATCTGCCTTCAATGCAACAACACCTGTGAAGACGCTCCAGAGAAAAACATCGGGGACCTGATGGAGAATGACGAAGATGACACGGACGAAACAGATTTAGAATTGTTAGGTGAGTAGATGGACAGGGGAGAAGACTCACTGGAGCTATCTGCCGATGACCCAGGAGAAAATTTGATAGGTGAGTTGATTTTTGTTCCATTCTCCTCCCTTTTCCTCTGTATGGTTGTCACTCTCTTTCTGTTTCTCTCCCTCCCCCTATCAATCCATTTATCTGACTCCGTACCTGTCTTAGACGTAAAAATGTGTTAAAAGTAATAAGTGTGCAGTAGTCAGTAGTCATGTTGTCAGTAGTAGAAGACTCTATCGTCTCTTTAAAAGAAAAAAACATGAAGTAGATTGGATTAAGTATCGTGACTTTTTCCTTGTGTTTCAGAAGCTGATAAAAGTGATTCTAGCTCAGAAATTGAGGCCTTTGATGAGCCTGGTCATTCAACAGCTGTAAAACGACGCCGTAGGAATTAACTTAATAGTGAAAAGTTAGGTTAAGTGAAAGACTTAACTTAGACTGAAAGGAATTCGTTTTTGGGGCCATTTTTCAAAATTCAAAGTGAACAATTCGGAATAAGCGACCCAAGAAACATAAGGTAAGCTTATAAAACTAAATCTTCCTATTTCTCCAGGTAATATTCTCTATTGCCTGGATTAAATAGACTAACAATAGTCGGTACTCTGAGAAAAAACAAGCGATGTGTATCTCAAGAGTTTCAGCATAATAGAAAATGCACCATTGATGCTAAGTATATTTGGATTTTATAAAAATGTCACACTAGATTCATATTTATCACACAGAACTGTCATTTTTAAATAAACTTATACCATAACGAAACTAGAGATGGCGTAGTTACTCTTGATCAAATGGCGCATGAATACACAGTCCGACGTAAAATTAATAGTCCCAGTTCACCAGTCGCCCAGATCACCAGTCGCAGTTTTTCAGAGTGCAATTGATGTTTTTGGAATTTGCGTTATTGATTATATGGGAAAAATTATATCCCACTTGGAATCATAGAAAGTCATACTCTCAACAAAAAGTTTTTTTCAGAGAAAACGCACTGGTAAGACTTAGTAGGAAAGGGCTAACTAAATATCACACTGCAGCGATAGAGGATATTGTGGCGGCAAGTTAACAGCAAGCAACAACTGAATCAACAGAATTAGTTTCTAAAAGAAAAAAAAACGATATCATAATTGTCCATCCAAAATATCACAACTTCCAAGCAGTGCTGTGACCAGTGTAAACATAATGTATGTACTGAGCACTCTACTAAACAAGTTATATTTGTTAAGTGTTTACCAGTATAAATAAATAATAATAAATTCGTTAACTAAATGTAATTATTATTAACTAAATGTAAATAAATATATGAACAATAATATTTAGCAAGTTCTTTATTCATAAGCAATGAAACATTTAGAAGTAGAGAAGAAGTGTCTGTCGGACACTACTGGGCAAATAAGTTTCAACCGCATATTCGGTTGTCAAGAGTTAATTCTTTAGGGGTAAGCAAATTATAATTACATATAATTTGATAAAGTCAAATAATTTACAGAATAAAACTATTATAACAATTTCACATATTGTAATTGCCTTTTTGTTGAATTGTAAGGTCAGCATTACTTAATGACCTACTGATGTAAGGTCCAACGAATCGTAAGCTATTAGATATGCAAAATATACTTCTTGTTTATAATTGTATAGGAACGTAATTCATATAAGATTATAGGAAAGAGACTGATAGGATTGTAATTAACGAGATTTTTATTCAGAACATCATACGGCGTGTTTGATTTATAACACACTCGTTTCATTTTAATTACTCCAATTAATTACCAGTATTGATTCAATTAATTACGGTAATTTTTAAAGCTGCTATCATCAAGCAAAGCAAGAAAATTATAACATCATAGCTCATTCTTGTTCACAGTCCATACATCCGATCTATAGATCATTATACACTTTAGACATACATCCATAATCAAGGGTGCCCTTTTTACAGAATCTCCAAATCCCTTTTCCTAGGCACACCTGACTCACCGCAGCAAATTTCACTATTTGTGCAACCATCTGCGCATGTTCATTACAGGACCTATTGTTCTATAACATGAATCATGGGAATTTATATTTTGTCACGACTTCTATTCTTTTTCCATCCAAACACGTCTTTTCTACTATCTCTCCCTCCTTTCTTGCACACCCTCACTACCATTTTTTTTTCAACATTCACAGCCATACCTCTCCTCAACATGTATCCATTTCAGTAGGAGAGACTTGTATGAAGCACAGAAAGCTGAGCCAGTAGTGTAGTGGTACATATGCTCCCACCAGAAAATATTGAATCTGGTACAAGTAACAGATATATTGGACTAGTGTGACAAATATATTGATGTGACTAAAAAAAATATTGTAAACCAATTGGCTGAAGTACATTGAAGCGTTATTCCGCAAATAGCCATTGGTGATAATAATATTAATTATAATAACCATAAGCATTTGTTTTAATTTTGGATCATCCAAAAATTTTCATTTTAATTCATCCAAGATTTTGTCTAGTGAGTGTGCCTATTTGTGCATCTGAAAATTTTATGGATTTATACTTAGTTCCATATTTATTTCCTTATTTTAGTTCCTTATTTATCGTCTACTGGTGTAATTACTGTATATTATTTGTTTTATGTATCCCTTTTACAAGGGGATATTTTCTGTGACCCCCTTCGCCTACTGGTGAATCTACTATATATCATCTGGCTATACCTATGTTTTTCTTATATATTTAGTCAATTTTGATAAATTTATACTCTTGTAAACGAAACTTGAAATAATAAATCCATTTGTATCATAAATCTTGAAACATATTTCACAAATCCACTTCTAAAACCCTCTTTGAACGTAATAAATGACTTAAACCGACAAATTTTCCGCATTCATCTTGTTTAGATCCCTCTAGAAGCAACCCTAATCGTAACTAACTGACCTATAGGACCTTATAACCAGTACGTTCAACAAGCGGCTTCGGTCGAAACGCATCCGTAACATGAACGTCTTCAACTAGCTGCGAATAATTTCTCAGATTCCTCTCTCGACGGCTATTTCAATAATGACCGGGCGAAAAGATAAATAAGGGACACACCGGCGGGAATGTTTAGGGACTCAATTAAATCACAGTTTATTTCTTCAAGTGTGGCGGACTGTAGAGTGCTAAAGGATCTTTTATATCTGTTTGGTTAATTTGAGTTGGGATATTTATCGCTTTAAGGATATTAGTATTATTATGATTATTATCGCGTGTCTCATTGCCGGACATTAAATGTGGAATAGGGATATTATATTTTTGATGGTATGTAATTAAATTCGAGAGTGATTTTATGAGGTTCCATTTAGAACATAAAATGTACGCAAAGGATAGAAGGATATTTATTTGTTAGTTTAATAATCTTATTGAATTTCTTTCGACGCTAGGGTTCTCGGACACTTTTAGTTCACTATATACCGACTCATTCACTATCCCAATACCTTTTTCTATTAGATGATGCATGACATGGTGGATATTTCGAATCCTACTATGCAACGTATGGGTCCAGTCCTATCATCTATATGATTAGTCGTGACCTATGTACGGTGACTATGGTGCATGTTGATGTTGAATACGGCAATCTTCAAATCTCTGTATTATTTGCTCAAGCGTTGATTTCCAGGTCTGTTTATCGTTCGCTTAGCGCACGGCTTTAGTGACACTTGTTTCTGTTAGTTTCAAAATAATATTGGTCCAACCTGTTGGGATCAACAAGAATTTCCGTGCTGTTAATTCGAGAGATGTGTCCGAAAAATTTCAAAATTCATCCATATGTCATCGCTAATAATCGTTGTATGGGTTTGGCATCATTTAGTTCCGATGGAGATATTACTTCTTCTAGCCGCCTAGGGAGCTCACAGCATCCTACGCTAGTGCTACATTTCAAATCCATCTATATCGTTGGAACGGATTATCATGGTCTCTGGTGTGAACAAAAGACCGGAAAAACCAGGGTTATTACAAGGCTTGTCTTCATTTTCCTTTCCAGATTATTGTCCGCTATGTCATGCCGAAGCGGGCAATTTCAATTCGCCGCCTTATTTCCAATTTGCAGGAACCGGACTGATCTAGCATCGAGCCAAAATACACAACTTTTTCAACTACTTCAAAGTTTCCTATTTTTGTAGGTTATCTGGACCTACTATCATGATTTTTGTCTTATTGGCATTTATTTTGTGTCCATTCTCGGGTTATATCTTTCAGTCTTTGACGAATCTGTTAAGGCTCTCCGGTGCTGTTAGATATCAGAAGAGTATCAGCCGCAAATTGAGAGTTTGAAAAGCGCCTTCCACCACTTCCGCGTTCCAGTTTTATAAAGTGCGCCGCATCATGCCTCGTTGTAGATGTTAAAGTACGCATCCTTGACAAACTCCTTCCAGATGCAATTTTTTTTTTGGATAATGTGTTCATAACTAAGTCTCATACAGGCGTTTGATGAGTGTGATATGATGACATGGTACTCCAAATCTGCAAAGGTCGTCCATAGCCTGGCCAATCGAACGTTATCAAATCCTTTCTCGTAATCTACAAAGTACAAATACATCAGTACCGAGTATTCTCAGGCCTTTCCTGTAAGTTGCTTTGCATTAAAAATTTGTTCTAGGGTACCCCATCCTTTCACAAATACGGCTTATTCTGAAGCTATTTGATGTAGCACGAGGGCTTGTAATTTCGGCTGAAGGATGTACAACATAATCTTGTTAAAATGTGATATCAGGACTATCAAACACTAGTTTCGCAGACTGTTCATGATCCTTTCGTATGTAGGGGAGCATACTGAAGTTGATTAATCCTATGGCATAAACCTCTTTTCAAAATTTGTCATAGCGTGTGTAAAATTTTCTACCCTCTTTCGTCAAGAGCCTGCAAGACCTCTGATAATGTCGATTCCTACTGCTTTACAATCGCTTTATTTGGCAATTGCGACTTTCACCTCATCTAACAGTATATCCGGTTCCTCCTCATAATCCCCAGGTCTCCAAAAGTCCCCCAGGATCTCAGCATTTAGTCAGCGCATAGATTGCCACAATAATTTTTCCACGCCGAAGCAATTTTGCCTAGTTCTGTATTTAAACAATCATAGTTGATCTCAAATTGTCCAATGTCGGGGTTTGAACTCGAGAATGATAGATAGAACGTATATTCTTAAACAGGTGAGAGAAAGTATAAAAATATGATGCGATAGAATGTATTAAATATTGGAGATTGCTACAGACCTTTCTTAACATAACATGGGTAGAAAAAAATGGCCATACCGATGTCTGCATTCCGACTACTTATTTGAATATTGTTTGGACGTTGGCAGGGGGCTTTGATCGGGGGCTGCTTGTGGGACTCATTATTCGTATATCTTCGCCGTATTGAATATAAATAAACAATAAAGTGTCACGTTTTGTAATATGTTAATACCGCCATAATATTTTCTTCTTACCGCCATAATATCAACTAAAACTTAATGTCAATATTAATATTAATTTATAAATTTTATTCGACTGAATAAATCAGTGCATTTATTATTTTGAAAGAAGGTAATTAATAGATATTCAAGTATCTAATTTTCATTGTTTCATTAAAGTGTTAACAAACTAATAAAAATTAAAGATATATGTCTTCGTTTTAATTTAAAAGTAATTCTGTGTCATTCTAAGATCATTCTATATTCTTATGAAACCAATATTTGTCGCACACCTAATTCAACTCATGTAGAAGCTTCATACAGCCGAACGAAAAGTTGTATTTACTGAATAATTCGTTTTACTTATGTTATTAGTAATGTTATTTATTTATTTTCATGTCCGTGGTTAATTATATTGTATAAAGCTAAATAATTATTCTGAACAAGTTAGCGTCAATCAATCTTATTTATATTCAAATTATTTGTTATTGACCCTTTGATTCATCATTGCTACAGAAATAATTAATTACTTTATTTACATCATCATCATCATCATTAGCCATTTTCTATCCACTGCAGGATGTAGGCCTCCTTCAAATTTTTCCAATCGTTTCGGTTTTGTGCTCTCTTCATCCAATTTTTAC
>WYDF02056136.1:0-11922 GCA_009867245.2 Adranes taylori
TGAACAAAACTGGTTTTAATTAATCGCTTAAATTAAATGTCAAATCGCTAAGCGAAATATCAACCGATTTTAACCAGTCAAAAAGAATAAAATCACAGGGTGTTTACAGTCCACCACAGGGTGTTTACAGTCCGTGTAACTAGTCAAAAAAATTTAAAACGTACTTTAAAACATTACTACAGAAAGTTGTTTTGAAGTGTTATTTGGTATTATGATTTTTGGGGTCAGGAGTCCACAAGGGGGGGGGGGTATAATGGAAAAATTATCTCATATTAAGGTAGCTCTATTAATTAGCTTCTGAGGATATTTATCAATCAAACATCATTCTTTGTGTTATTTACTTATAACAGAAGTAAAATACTTTAAAACACGCTTAGCCGCATGATTTACTGCTTTAAAGAGCGAAGTGCGGTTACGCATGTCAAATAGACTATAGTCAGTGAGTCTTAGCATGGTGACTTGTGGCAACAGAAAGAGTAAGATATTCTAAACATAGGTTTTTTTCTGATAAGTAAATAAGTAGAAGTGAGATCTACAATATTTTGCCTGCACGATTGGTTTGCACTAGCTTCCATCACTAAGATTCGCCAGTCATTAAACGGCGATATAAAACCGCCGGAATTAGGTACAGATGGATAGTTTCAAGTGAATTATTAAAAATAAAATTTGATGTTTCTCCATTAAAATATGGAAAATTCAAATATGTAAGTTGTATTTTATATTTCTTGAGAGTTCGAAAGATTTCCAACATAATAATTCATTTACTTTTTGTGAATAAAATCATTTCAATACTTCAAGCTCACAAATGAACACTAGTAAAATAAGTTCTATAAAATGATAAGAACTAATTGAATAATTTTCAATATTTTGATTTTACTGCTATGAACTATTACCTGCATGATTTAAGCAAATGTTAATTAGTAGCATTTATATTTATTTGCGGGTGGATTATAAAATTTATAGAGGACGAATTAATGTTTTTATGAAGAGATGAAATAAAAATTGTTTTATTATATTGTGAGCAACGTCACCCCCTTATAAACTATTCAAATTAAATTAGTTATTATATTTTTCAAGCGAGTAAAATAATTTCTGAAAGCTCTACTGCCTGGATTATATAAGCAGAGTGGGAAGAACCTGTTGATAGAAGTTCTTTGTCAGTGTACACTCATCCAGCTAAGTTATGTATAAAAATTAATGTAACAATGTTCAATTAACAATTATTAGTTTATTTAAAAAGGTTCCCCTTGTTATTGTAGAAGCCTACATTCAAGTTTTTCAATTATGAGTCACAAATTAAAACATAAAAAGTTCGCTGGTATTCAACATAAAGTTCGCTGGTATTCAACATTTACAGTAAAACTATAAAAAAAATTAACGTCTACTACTTAAATGATTTAATTACCTTTTCAGAAATCTGTTTTCTTTTGCTTTCGCCTTCCTTCACTTCCTTGTCCTTTTGTTGAATCATTTCCACCATTTCGTTTAAAGCACTTTGCAATTCATTAATTCGTGCAGTTCTTCCCACAAGTAGCCTAAGTACGTCTTCTTTCGTTTTGTCAGGTAAGGTAACAAAATTTGATGAGGTTTCTAATTCTTCAAATTTTGGTAAAAGATAAGATTGATTAGAAGATGTTGTCACATGATGATCAGTTCCTTTTGATGATGAGTTGAGTTCAACAGCTGTTGCCATCTGACTTTGATTCTCGATGCAGTTGACTCGTGATTCTTTAACCACATTCTGTTTCGACTTGTATAGATAAGCGGCAAACACTTAAGATAATATCATTTAAAAAGAAAATGCAGTAATGTACATTAATCATATAGATATTAATAAATAATTAAAAATAGAAATTTATAGGTATTAGAAGTATAAAAAGTGATAGTGAAGTAAAACGATTTAGAAGAAGCTTTTGAGAAAGCCTGCTGCTTGTTGAGCTGGTCCCGCCTATGATTATTTACCACAATTAATCCAATGTTAAAGTGAGCGTTAAAGAAAAATAAGAATGAAGCATTAGTATATGAGAAAAATTTCAGACGAACGCATAGTTACCTCTTCTTTTCTTCTTTGTTCTTCTAATTGTGCATTCAATTGTTGTTGGGCTTTTAAATTCGCTTGCGCTGTTTTTAAGGCCCTAGAATAAAATAAGTATTTATTTTTCATATTCTAAAAATAATAATATAATATTATTTATTAAAACTATTCATCCAAATGAACCCTGAAGCCATTATTAAAAGCGATGTTACTACTTAATATCAGAGTATTAATAATTATTGGAAAAGTCAGTCATTTCTTATTGCTAGTTGCTGCCAGAGTTTGGAGAATTTTTATTATAAAAGAATTTTATGGAACATAGATGTGTAAGTAGCTACAAGGCTGACATAAAATGATAGAAAAAATTGACGCGCTGCAAATCCGAAAGGAGTCACTACTTACTGTTAAATAAAAATAACTGACACAGAAATTGAACATTTAAAGTGCTTAAATGATGCTTGGAAAGAAACCAGAAGTGTAAATACAGCTGACTGATTGCGCGGCAAAGAACTATCGCTTTTTATTTCTTTGACGCGCATTGAGTCACATTCAAATTCATAAGAAGAAAAGCCCTTCGAATGTACGGAATGTGGTTTCAAAACTGCTCGCAAAATAGTTCTTGTAAATCGTAATCGAAATCATACAAAAGAAAAGCTCTTTTAATGTACGGAATGTGCTTGGACTGACTTGTGCTTTAAAAATGATATCCAAATATGTGTTGGAAACTGTACGGAACTGATATTTTGTCAGACGCATACGATTTCATACAGGAGAGAAGGGTCTTGAGTGTGCAGAATGCGGTTTTAAAACTGCATATAAAGAATATCTTGAATATCAGGAGACATTCGAACTCATAAGGAGAAAAGGCCTTCGAATGTACGGAATGTGGTTTCAGAGCTACACGCAAAATAGTTCTTGTAAAACACAAACGAATTCATACAGGAGAAAAGCCATTCGAATGTACTGAATGTGGTTTTAAAACTGCATATAAAAATATCTTGTAGGATACATTCGAACTCATAAGGAGAAAAGCCCTTCGAATGTACGGAATGTGATTTAAAAACTGCACGCAATACAGTTTTTGTAAATCACAGAGGAACTCAGACAGGAGAAAAGCCCTTCGAGTGTACGGAATGTGATTCCAAAACTGCACTCAAAACAGTTTTTGTACATCACAAACGAACTAATACAGGAGAAAGCCCTTCTAATGTACGAAATGTGATTTCAATACTGCACGAAAAGGGTATTTTGTAAGTATTTTGTAAGATACATACAAATTCATACAGGATAGAAGGTTTCTGAGTGTGCGGAATGCGGTTTTAAAACTGCATATAAAGCTGCAAATATAGTATATTTTGTAGGACACATTCGAACTCATAAGAAGAAAAGCTCTTCGAATGTATGGAATGTGGTTTCAAAGCTACACGCAAAATAGTTCTTGTCAAACACAAAGAAATTCATACAGGAGAAAAGCCCTTTGAATGTACGGAATGTGGTTTTAAAACTGCACATCAATGAAATCTTGCCAAGACACAACGAAACTCATAAAGCAGAAAAGCTTTTCGTGTGTACAGAATGTGATTTCAACACTTGACAAACAGCCAAATGGCTGCTTCACAAACAAATTCACACTAAAGCAAAATATTCCGATTTTGCAAAATACATTAATTTAGAAAGTTCACGACAAATCTCTGGATTTTACAAAAACAAATCGAAACTGAGCATGATTTTTTTAATGTATTGGAATTTGAATTTAAGGTTAAATTGGAAAAGAGATTAAATTGGAAATATCGGAAAGTCAATTGTTAATAGATAATAAATTTGTTGATATATATGATATAAAAATGGAACCCATATAGATATTATTCAGAGATATCGTACGGCGTCTTGGTGATCTAATTTTCATGATCTCTTCGAATGCCCTGTTGAATTAAAACGTATATAAATTTTATTTTTGATGTCAAATCGTTGATGATGAATAATTATGGACCCTCAGAATTTGCTGTACGTTTGTGTAACATTAGTTAGCCGCTGGCTAATTGTATCCCAAATCATAACATATTCCAAATTTCGTCTTATTTGACCTGCTCCTCATTTTCCAGTTGTTGTAACCACTTAATTATTGGAGTTTAGATTTAAATATCTCACGGAATGTTTCCAGAATGCCATATTGCCACATCCAGGAAAAAATAAAGGGTGAAATAAAAATAAAATGGATGCAAGCAGGTTAACATAGTCTATAAATTATATTCTAATCAATAAAATTGCAGTAGTCTATTACATTTGAGGTAATCGTGTTAATTCTTAGAATCTTAGAATGAGGGGTAACAATATCATGTTAAAATAGAAGGTGCCAATAGTAGAATTATTAGCATTCAGAGCAAAGGGCTGGAACACAGAGCAAAGATCAAAGGGCTGGGCTTCGTTATCCAAAAATATATAGGGTGGTTACATGTAGTGAGCGTAATAAGTGGATTATTTAGACAATGCATAGGAGGTTGTATATGAAGTTGAAGTTGATGGACAAACTATTTGCCGATCTGATTATAACTTTATAATTTTAATGGAAACTATGCTTTTGTCCTGATGTTACTGATAATGAACGTAAAAGTTTTGGTTATGATAATTTCCGCAAAGGTAGAACCTAAAATCCTCTAGAGGTGAAATTCTCATAGCTTTCGGATGACCTGAAGCTCGTTATTGTTGGCATCTGTTAAGCTACAGAAGATATGTATTTAAGATATGGCAATTGGAACTTTAACATAACAAGTGACTTGAATCTTCTAGGAGTTAAATGGTACGACAACCACTAACCTATAACAAAATGTTTCGTCTCCATCTAGACTAAATACACAGACACTTATAATGATTTAGCAATTCCAAATACGAGAAAAGTTATAGGAGTAAATATGTTACATTTTATGAGTTCTCTATGTTAATACTATTGCAACTTCATTTTTATTATCAGGAGCGGGCAATTTTTATTATCAAGTTATAATTTTGGGAGGGGCTCAAGCAAATCACATAGATATTCGACTCAAATATTTCCATTAATTTTTAACTACGATATAAATTCGTACAGGAATGGACGTTTAGCCTTGATTACTTGCTCCCCAAATCCACATCTGACTTGTGCTTTAAAAATGATATCTAAATAAATGTTGGAATTCAAGAAATGTTTACTATTTTAAGGTTGCCGAACATTAAGTTTATATTGAAGATATGTGCGAAACACCTCTTTGCCGCACCTTAAAAGATGTGCGTTCTATGCTAATCAAATATAACCATCATTAGAATAAATTAATTAGATTCTAATTTTGAAAAAAAAATCTTACTGTTGCAACTCCATGATAGTTTTTTCTTTAGAATTTTGTTCTTCTTGACTCATTTGAACTAATTGCAAGAGTCGTTCCATTTCCGTTTCTTTTTGCTTAACATCTTCTGCCAGTTTCCTATAATTCGCCTCCGCTTCAGCTAATTTTTTATTGAGCTCACCAGCTGCAGCTGCTCCACTTCCAGCCTAATAATTGAAAAACAAATTTGCAATATCGCACATTCATATTGTCTCACATTCACTAACTTTCTTAAGTTGTGCTTCTAACTTATCCATTTGATCTTTTCGCCGTTTCAGATCTTGATCGATTTCGACGAGTTGCTTTTCCTTTTCTTGTATCTGTTTGAATTTCATATCGACTGATTTTTTCTGATCTTCGAATTGCTTTCGCTGTTCGTCGAGTTGTTTTTTTTGTGCAAGAATTTCTTCGTTTAGTTTCTGAGGTGCCACATTGTTGTGCATTTGTTTCGAGGCCTCAAGTAACTGCATCTAGATAAATAAGTCATTATTATAATCAATAAATATTACGTATTAGTTAGTATGTATTTGAGTTTTTATTGATATTTTAGGAAGTGTTAAGTTAGAAAACTAACCTGATTTTTTTCCAGTTCTTGAACAAGCATTTCCAATTGTGATTGTAACCTTTCCTTTTCTGTAGCACTATTCTTGATCTCTGTTTGTGCTTTTTCCAACTCCTTCCGTAATCTAGTTACTTCTTTGTCATCTTGTGTAGGCTGCATGCCTGCTTTCTGATACTGAGCCATTTGTTGTAATTGTTGTTGCAATTGTTTCTCCATTACCTGTATCCTTTTTTGTAAATCCTGTCCAGTTTTTTCTGCTTGATCTGCACGCGCTGTTTCTTGTTCAACAACTTTACGCCATTGTTCTAATTCGTTATCACCTCTTGCTCCACTTTCTTGAAGACGTTTTTCTGCTTTTTCCGCACGTTGTCGGTGTTGGTCTCTTTCTTTCTGAATGTTGACCAACTGTTGTTGTAGTTTTTGGATTTCCTTATCGCGATTTTCTAACATTTCTTTTGTGCCGCGCTCGACATCTTGAGACATACGTTTCTGTTCGTTCTTGAGTTTTGCAACTTCAGATTTTTGTTTTTCTAATTCAGTTTCACTTTGGTTCAGTTCCTGTTGGAAGTTCATGAGCATATCTTGCGATTTTTCTAGTTGCATAACAAGTTGATCCCTTTCCATAGTTAATTGTTTGATATCAGCTTCATACTTAATAATTTGTTTCTCAATAGAATCACCTTGCCGACCTTGTTTATCTAGCATCGACACCATTTTTTCACGTTCCCTATTAGCTTGGGCTAATTCTTGTTGTAATTTAATTATACTTTCTTGTGTTCTATGATCTATTGTGCGTCTTTGTGTGTCTAATCCACTTCTAATTTGTTGAACTTCAGCTCGTAGAACGTCTCTTTCCTGTTCTAGAGTTTTCCATTCAATTTTTTCGCGTTCAATGCGTTCATGCATGCGTGCTAATTCGTTGGCCATTCGTTCAAATTCAATTTTTGTAGCTTCGTTTGTTTCCAAAGCTTTAGCCAAATGAATTTGCGATTTTTCTAATTCTTGTGCTAATCTGCCAGCTTCTAATTCGGTTGCATCGCGTGCTTGTATAGCTTTTTCCAATTTTTCCTTTAGTCTTTCAATTTCAAGTCTTTCATCAGAACGAACTTTATCAGCTGCTAATGTTTGTCTTCGTTCATTTTGTCCAACTTCCACGCGTAATTTCTCGTTATCTTTTTCGAGTTTTTCGATTTGCATCTTTAACTTGTCATGTCGATCTCTTAATTTCTCACATTCAATCATTGCCTTTTCTAAATCGTGACGCTGTTTTTCTGTACCACCTGTTACTTTGTTAACTTCTTGTCGAGCGAGATCAAGTTGCATACTTAATTCGTGCAATTTTATTTCGAGCTGTTCCTTAGTGTTCAGCGCTCGTTGTAGTTCATCACGCATTCGTTCTGTTTCAGCGCTTCGCTCCTTTTCCTCATATTGATATTTACCTCGACTAGTTTCTGCTAAAGCTAAATCTTTACGAGATCGATCTAAATCTGTTAGAGTCTTATCTAATCGTTCTCTTAAACGTTCAACTTCTGCTCTTAAGCGATTATTCTCATCAGACGTACGGTCATCTCTGTCGTATTTAGAAAATCTATCACGACCCGCCGTAGTTGTTTCACGCAAAGTATCATATTCTCCAACAACTTTTCTAAACTCATTTTGTAAAGTTTCGTGTTTGTCTCTATATTTCTCTACCTCTCGACTTAATCTTACAATATCTTCTTGAGCTTTTTCATATCCAGCCTGAGCTTTAGTGCCTTGCGTTTGTGATCGTTCGTGCTCATATTGTAATCTTTCATTATCTGATTGCAGTTTATCTTTTTCACTTTGCAAACGTCTAACGTCTAATTGGGCTTTCTCTAGACGTTCTCTAACCATTTCTAAATCTAAACCAACTCGACCCAATTCTTCTTTAGATTTCTCTTCTAATTCTTTGGCTCTTGCTAATTGCATCTGAGCTCGTTCATAATGTTCTGATATGCGTTGGAGCTCTTCCTGTAATTTTCGTTGTTCATCTCTTGTCTTTGTGGACAGCATTTGTTGCTTCTCGACTTCTATTTCAAATCTTTCTTTATCCGCTTGCAATGTATCTAATTTATTTTGTACTCTATAGAGTTCACTCTGCGATCTATCGTATTTTTCTAATAACTTATCAAATTCCTTATTCATGTTATCTCTTTCGTCTAAAACCTTTTGCGATGAGTAGGTGGTTTTATCAAGTTTCTCTCGGATAATGTCAATTTCATTCATAGCATCATCACGTTCAATTTGCAACTTCTGTTGGAGTATATGCGTCTTGTCCCAGCGTTCTTTTAATATTTCTAGTTCAGTTTCAATATCGGCTTTCTCGCGTTGTGCTTTAGCTACTTGGTTCAGTTGATACTCAAGACGTTCCTTTAGTTTGTCGCATTCTTCTTGGAAGTTATCTCTTTCTTTTTGTAGTCTGGTCATCGCAAGCTGAAAAGATATTGTTTATTTTATTAATCTATAATGACTACCTTTATAAATTATGTTTATTATTTTTTTTGTTCTGGATATTGCCACGGACCGAAAATGTAAAGGATTGAATTGAATATAATCGGTATGCAAGCAGGTTACTTGTAGTCCAAGATGTTTTCAGTGTATTTTAGTCTCCGGTCCGTATATTGTTTACCTTATACGTACGAGTACGTGCATTTATAAAATCATTCAACGCGAAAGTTGATGTATATACAATTAAATAAAGTGAATAATCTCGATAGTATAAAAAATATTTAGTGTAATGCACGATGTAGCACTACCTTTATCAAACCAAAAGCAAATACTGTAGATGAAGTATATTGGTTCAAAGCGCACGATGTTGCCGCATATTTAGGATATAAAAATACAAAACAATCAATAATAGATTATGTGATCGAAATTGGAAGTGTACTTGGAACGAATTGAAGGGAGTCACAAAATGTGACCTCTGTTTGCATGCCATCAAATTGGCAAGATAAAACTATGTTTATTTTGGAACCAGGTTTGTGCTGAAAAATCTTGTAAGCTTGGATGATATTTCGGAAGCTTGGATGAGTATTCAAAATTAGATACTTAACGTGTGTACAAATACCCGGCTAAATGTTCTAATTCAATTTAAACAATTAGAGTATGTGCAAGAATATGGGACTAGGCGGAAAAAAATCCTGGAGGGAAAGCCTCGATAAAGAAATTTGATAAAAAGATCGGCGTGTTTTAGTATCTAATTTTTGCTTAGAATTTTGACTTCAAATTTTCTATTTGGGATAGTTAACAATACCCAATTTGAGAATGTATAATTTGGACAAAAAGAGTTAGACGCTGTCATTAGGAGAAAAGACGGAGCAAATGGGAGACTAATCAAAACATTCTACTCTTTAAAAGTCAATATTCCGGTGGTTTTTGGAGATACTCTCAAATAGAACATAGTTTGAATTGATCTAAAATTGAATAAAGAGCAAGTATATATCTGCTGAAAGTTGGGCAGGATTAATTCGAACTATTAATACGTCATAAGAGCATTCTGCTTTGTATCCCCAAGTTACTGATCGCACCTATCATTGCGACAGTTGTGTCAAATAGATTCTTTAGCTTTTCCGCGTTTTCTTGAGTGATGTTTGGGAAATCCAGTAGTTAGTCTACAACCTTCGGTTTTCATATCTCGGTGTTAGTATTTCCCAACATTTCTCATAACTGTTTACGGATATTAAGTACGTCATCAGATATTTTATTTTTCCGTTGCTTTCCTCAATGGTAGATTTGAACATTTCATGGAATGCCGCGCAATTCATCGAATTTAGGTATCGTTAGCCACGGTAATTTAATGTGGCTTTCTTTTCTTTTCTGTGATCCGTCTGTCTCCTTTAATTTCTGATCAAGCGTTGAGTTTCCCTCTCTGAATTTTCCATCTATGCTTTCTTTCATATTCTGAAGCTCTTCTCTCGGCTTCTAATTAATTAAAACCAATTCTTTTGCTTCTCCTGCAGCCTTCTTGTTTTCGTTGTGCATTGTTTCTAATAACTCTTTTTACATTTGAAAACATATTTGCGCTTGTGGCGATTCTAGCTCCCTTTCTACGTCATCTAGTACCTCACACCTTATTTCTATTTTTTTCTCAACCTTCCTGAGCAATTTCTTCATCCCTCCATCATCCTTGGGCTGATTTGTTACTAGGACATTCAAATAATCCATTATCTCGTTGTAAACTTTCAATGCTGAATCGATGAACACGACTGTGTCTTTCCCGGCCTCTTTTAATTTTTCGTTGATGTCCATTATGGTTTTAAACAATCCATCAGCTTGAGCTTTCTTTTTTGTTACGCATGTTCCTCTCTTTCCGCTTATCGAATCCTTTCTCATGTTTGTTAATAACGCCATCAGGTCTCCTGGTACCTGTTGTTGCGCTACCATCTCGTTTATTTCAGTAGAGTTCGTATTGGGTATTGTTTTAATTTTCCCTTCTAATTGTCTTGAGTTCCTCCTTTTATATGTATAGATTCTGCTTCTTGTTGTGCAAGGTCGTAAATCTTGCTCAACAATGTGTACTTTTTCCCATCCCTTTAGAAGTTTGTTTACGAGTGTTAATTTAGTTCAATTATTCCCTCTCGTTTATTATTAATTCTTCGTATTAATTTTAGTCGAATTAAAAAAAATTGCATGTAGCTATTTATTATTTAATTTATTTATCGCTTCCGACCTTCCGGGACTGAGAGTTATTATTTAATTATTCCGGCAAACCTTACGGAACTGAAAGCCAATTTTAATTTATTTAAATTCATTGCTTCCGAACCTTACGGAACGGAAAGCGGAAATTTAATTTAAATTTAAATGTCTCCGACCCTTTCGGAACTGAAGGCTGAAATTTAATTATGCGTCTCTTTCGGAACTGAAGGCTGAATATAATTCTTTCAATTTAAATTTTATTCAAATTTGATATCTTTCGAACTTGTGTAGAACAAAGAGGAAGATTCATTTATTTAGAATATAAATTTTTTTATTTAAATTTTAATTCTGTATTTAAAACTTCCGAACCTCTTTTGGAACTAAAAGTTTTATTTACTGGTTGCTTACCTCGAAGGACCATGAACAAGTATAACCTACATGCTATAATTATACTTGGCTAAATGCAAGTAGTAAGTAATTAAATTAATATTGGTAATCGTTGGGAGTATTTAAATCTAGGACATGGGTGTTATCGAATCAAACACACATTATAATGTTCTAAACAAGAATCTCATAGTTCTTAAACAATTTCAGTCTTATATATAAAACGAATTGTTATAAAATTATAAACAAATGCTAGTAATGTGTGCGCCTGTTTTACGACATTCTGTTTTTTTGCTAAGGCCTTTAATCGATTAATTAATTGTTTTGATTTACTTATCCTACGTTTGGCGTGTGTTAAAAGATGAACTTGTGTAGTAATTTAAAACTGCAAGCTCAAATGTTAATGTAATTTGTTGTTTTGATATTAACATGAACTTGAAATCTAATTCATGTAAATGCAACGATTGTTTATACGTAATAATTATTAGCTTGCGTCTGGCAGATTTCTAAAGTGGGAATCTTTATTTATTGGGTCATATTTAGATTATTGCAACAAATTTTATTTTGATATGATTTAAGACTTGTCCTGACTTGGACATGCTGTAAACAAGTATGGTACTTGATGAACTTTTACACTTCAAAGCCTTTAAAGATATTTCTCTATTTTTCACATTTTCTGGAACAGAGTTTGCTCTCTTCACTATGTAAAACAGCAGCCAAAACAATTTTATTATGAGATAGATTGTTTGATAAATTTTCTTCTTCATCTCTTCTTCTTCCTTTTTGTAAGGCATCTGCCTTGTTCTCTGACTTCTTAGAGTTGTAGCTGGGATGCTGAATTCCAGCTTTCAAACCAACGTATGGGTGGACGTCCAGGTGGTCTGTTGGATCTTGGGAGACCATCCCTTGCAATCTTCGGCAATCTGTTGTCG
>WYDF02056147.1:0-11920 GCA_009867245.2 Adranes taylori
TTAGCTAATTAAGAAAAATATATATATAGATATATATATATATATATATATATATATATAATCCAAGATGTAATCGTAATAAGTCAAAATAAAAATAAAAAAGCTAGGAGAAATGGTCAAGGCCGAGAGTTTCTACAAACCTACATACATCTGTACAAATAAAAACATCAGACCAGTTATGCGCCAATAAGAAGCGCGCGGCATATGATCACATCCAAAGCGTTGTACTTACCGAAACGGCAATCGGCTTGTTTGCTCTATGCACAAGTAGATTGTCGTATTTAAATTTTACAATGTCTAGTTTTTTTTTATGAACGAAGACGACCGTTTAACGTATATATTTTTTGTCGGCTTATGAAAGTTTGGACAGGAAATTTCATCCTACCACAATTCTCTGAATATTTGTTTACCTTTTTAGCCTTTTGGCGCTTAAAAATCTTATTTGGATATTAATTTAACGTATATTTGAGGGAGGCGTTTTTCTATGAGAAAAATTTGCGTATTCAGAAGGGACTTTAGATTGGTCGGAAGTATAACCTTCCTACACATGTTATAGCAGAGGCTTTTTTAAAACTCCGCCTTTTTTGCGGCAGACGCCGTCTAAAACCATCGGCTTAGGCAACAAGCCACAGCTCAACGGACCCATCAGGAGCAGCTTCCTTCCCAGAAAATTCGCATAAAAGGAGCCATCCAGGTCAGTGATCCAAGAGACGCAATTTTCGAGTTGTAGTCTTTGGGTGGCTACGAGAACCCAATTGCGCTGGTCCAAAGCTTAAATTCTGAAATTCGATGATTACACAGCTTACTGTGCATGGAAAACCGGAAACTTCAAATGCGGATACTGCAAACAGTCATCTGCAGTTGACTTTAGACAATCTTCAAAATGGGCGCAAAAATGGCACATAACCTCTAATACGAGTAAAACTCAAGCTATCTTCATTCAGCATCCTAACCTCGACAAAAAGAAACATCAAAGCAGTGCCCACATCAAACCCCGACTCTGGAACAAACCCATTTTGTTAAAAGACGAAATCTGCAATCTAGGTGTCACGTTGAACAGAACTTTCAACTGGAATTCTGATATAAACAACACTCTTCCAATCGCGTGAACCCGATCTCCACAGTCAGAGGACGCTTTAGTGGTTGTCATCCAAAAACTCTGCATCACACTTACAAAATTTACATTAGGCCACTGATAGACTACAGGACTGTTCTATACTCAACACTTTCAAGTGCAAGCGCATAGAGTCGGAACCTGTAAACGAAGAATACTTCGGAAAATCCACAGGTTACACTTCCGATTTCCAAGTTCACTTCTATATGAACATTGCTTTGCAGAATCTTTCATAAATCGTCTTAAATCTCTCCAGTCTAAATATCCGACTCAACGTGATGCAGGAAGCAATCCGACAACCTACCAAACTCTCCATTCCGATTGGAAAGTCGGTCATCAGCGAAGCAAACTGCCAGCAGACGCACCAGCTCGAATCATCCAAACAATGCAGAAACCCCCTGAGCATCTGCTACATATCCTAGAATTAATCCCCCTTTCCCTTAGATGATTCCTACGCCTATATTATAAAAAAATTAAAAGACAAAAAAAAATTTTAAAATAAGAAAAATAACATAAAAAACATCGAAAAAACAAAAAAGACAAAAAACAAACACTCCCTTCCATAACATCCTTATTTCCTATTTCAGGTCAACTAACACCAACTTGCGCAGCCAAGCAAGGACATAAAGACAAGACCACCAGCAAAATCAGCTTACCCCATTTAACCAAATTCCCTCATCAGTTGACCATGCTATGGCCACGTATTTTCCAGGTTCACCTGGCTGTAAAGCAAATGCTATAGCGTACATCTTCCCTGTAAGCTATCAGCTTACCACAATTTTTAAAAGTATTCCACTCATTACCAATTCCAGGCTGAAGAGGATGATAAATCCTAAAGCCTCCTTCAAACAAACTCTCTAATCTCCTTAACTATACAATCCTAACTGGAGTGGAGTTTTAGTGCGACACAAATCCCACACTCTTGGCTGTACCGGACATCCTTCGCATTTTGATGGTTTCTCCACTTCCAAGCAAAACAAAAAAAATCGCTTAATCTCATTGAGATCCCACTCTGAAAATTTCAGAATATAAAGCTCATATCATTAAACCAAAAAGTTATTATTTAAACAGAATATTATTTTGTTTTCTAATTTTTTAAAAACACTATCATTTTTTTTGGTGATTAAAAAAATCACCAAACATGTTCAAGTTCACCAATCATGTAGCATATCGTATTAAACCTTATGAAATTCCCTTTAAAATAAGAGATCAAACATCTTTCTAGACCAGCGGTTTTCAACCTTTATGCTGCCGCGCCTCCCCGAAAAAAAAATCCTCGCACCTCCTTGAAAAAAAAAATTTCTTCGCGCCTCCCAGTTTTATTCATTTGTAGATGATATTGTAGTATAAATTTGTTTTATTAAACAATTCTGGTGTCTCCCCTGGCAATAGTTCGCGCCTCCCCGGTTGGAAACCGCTTCTCTAAACCTAATAGAACTTGAGTAATTCAAGAATTAAAAAGTTAATGTATGACAAAAAACGACCATACTTCAAAAATTGAAAAATCAATTACAACAAACCCCATTAAGATAAAAAAATTCTAAAACTGTATTTTCATTTATATCATTAAGGAGAATAAACGATCTCAGAAAATTTCATATAGATCATAAATGGTCAGGCTGAATTTTGAAATTTGTTGGTTGATTTGACATGGAATGACTATCTATAAATGTAAATTATATGCGTCATCTGTAAGACCTCATAACTCTCTTTAAAAACACTTCTTTTTAATATTTAAATATGTTGATCCTAAGATTTCGCTGTACAATTTATACTACATTATTGATAAAATCAAAGAATCCCTGAACTGTTGTGATGCTATTTATTTACGTTTCAAATATATATATAACTAAATTCGTGGCGGTTATTTTGAAAAATTAAAAATAAAATTGTATTTGGAACTAAATAAATAGTAAAAACACATTGGAACAACTAAAACATATCAAAGAAAAACGTTCGAAATCTATTGATAACTTACAATACGAGAAATATTGAGGACACAACGGGAAAGAAAATTACTTGTAAATATCAAAAAGAGGAAGATCGACTATCTGGGTCATATAATACTAAACTTTGGTGGCACTTACAGTCCATTAAGAACCCGCACCTTGTTTACTACAGATTTTCACCAGTCGTCTCTCCGAGTAGCCAACTGTCTCTAATTTCGGACTCCTACCATGCGAAGGTCTTCCTCTACGTCATCCAACCATCTAAGTTTAGGGCAGCCCACGGATCTTCTTTCTACAGGCCTTGAGTTAAGCACTCGCCAATCCCCATTCTCTGGATGTGACCGAACCAACGTATTTTTCTTGCCTAGATCTCTGATATGATCGATGGAGCATTATAGAGGTCTTCCAGTTCTTTATTAGTTCTTATTCGCCACTCATTGTTCTCGTGTATAGCACCAAAAATCTTGCGAAGGACTTTCCTCTCCCACGCGCACAGTACGTTCTCCTCTGTTTTCCTGAGAGTCCAGGTTTCTGAGCCATACTAGACCACTGGCTTGATAATGGTTTTATACACCAAAAGTTTAATTTTTTTAGCGACAAGCTTAGGGAGTAGCTCCTGGCTTAGGGAGTAGCTCCTGGCTCCTGGCTGCTACTCTTGCTTTGATTTCGTCGGGTCTTTTGTTGTCATGCATGTACCCTTTGGTAACAATTTAATTTGTCAGTGTTCCGCCATCAGATTGAGTTCCTAGTATTTATCATATATTTTGGCTTCTCCTTGTTGTCTTGTAGCACCATTTTCTTATCTTCTTTCTTATATTCTTATCTTCGTTCTCGAGGGTTTGTTTGTACGTTCTCGTACAGGTGTCTGGTGTGTGTGGCTAACATAACAATGTCGTCAACGAAGACGAGACTCTGGGATTTTCTATTAAATATTATGCCTCCCAGATTTGTTGTTAATTTCCTCATGACGGATTACAAGGCGATGTTGAACAGAGTACCTGATAATGAATCCCATTGTTTGAGACCATTGTAGATATCAAATTGCTCGGAAACTTTCCCGTCTACTTTGACTCTACTCTTCGTACGGAGCAATGTTATTCGTACTATATGTCTCAGTTACAGTGGTATACCAAGCTCCTGCATCGCGTGATAGAGCTGCTGGCGAACGGTCGTAGGCGGCTTTAATATCGACATACAGCTGCTTGATCGTTGTATGTGTTCAAAACACTTCTCCAGAATCTGCATTAGAATAAACATCTGATCCGTCGTTGACCTTTCAGATCTAAACCCACTTTTGGTATTCGTCGGTAGAAGATTCTATGTAAGCGTTTAATCTCTCGTTGAGGACTTTGTACCTTACGTTGACCAACGATATCCCTCTATAGTTTCCGCAATGCGTCTTATTGGTCTTTTTATGTAAAGGTACAATGATTGACATATTCCATTCCTCTGGAATTTTCTCTTGACTAAATGTTTTAATTTAAGTTGTGCATTTCATCGGTGAGTTTCGCTCCTCTAAACTTGAACACTTTTGTCGGGAGTCGATCTTTTCCTGCGGCGCAATTATTTATCATTTTCTTTATGGCCTTTTCTATCTCGTACCAAGTAGGCTCAGACCCGGTCCCGTGTGTGACGTCCTCCATCTTGAAAGGTTAGTATCTTGGATGTTTATGTAAGCATTCAGTAGCTCACTAAAGTACCCTCTCTATCTTTCCAGTTAGGTTACTACCAGTATCGCGCCACATAGCTGTGTGTGGTTCCCACCCTTTTTTCACTTCCTTAAGTCTTTTATAAAGTTTCCTCATCTCTTTGGTCGTGGCAGTCACTTAGTTCTTTAAGCTTCTCTTTCTCAAGCTCTCGTTTTTGTATCTGCACAAGGTCTAGCTCACACTTCTTTTGCTGTTGTAATCTAGTCTGGTTGCTCTTGTGTATCTCTCTGCAATATTCTCCTGATAACCTTATTTCGTTCACTCACGACTCTCTTACAGTCGTTGTCGAACCATCCGTTCTTCCTAGTCTTGTTATTATACCCGAGCGTCTCCTCTGTGACTGTTAATAATGCAGTCTTATGGTCGTGCCAATCTTCTTTAAGACCTTCATACTCAGTAGCGAGGTTGTCTGGATTTCTTCTTCCACCTTTTTCTGAAATCTTAAGTGCAGATCAGGATCTTTGATAATGCCTTCGTCGTTTTCTGGTGTATTCTCATATGCACATTCTAGTTGGGTAGAATGACAGCGCAAATGACAGTCGTCTTAAAGAATTTCATTTTGAGTCTAGGCGTGCACAATGGTCATATATGCGAAGTAACAAATGCGACCTTCTTAAGCTTATAATAGAGGGTGAGATCGTGGATAGACGAAGGGAGAACAAAATATTTCTGGTTCAAGAACATCCTTGATTGGACTGGCCTAGACGCTCACTCCCTGTTGCAAATTGCTACGGACCGAATGAGATTTGCTGAGATTGTATTCAACTTGAATGGAGACTGTACTTTAAGAAGAAGAATAACTCGCTAAATTGGTTATTTGGGAAACATGTAATTACTTTTCCGAAGAATGAAGAATGAGGTCTATTTATTTAATCAAAGAATGTACTCAAAACAGTAAAATGTAGTAAATGAAACTTTCATTTGCCATCAAATCATATTATCCATCTAGATGTGATAAAAATTTCGCCAAAACCATGGATGCTACAATCTTTTAATTATTTAAATCAAAAGCACCTAAATTTGATGATGATTTAGCTAATTAATTATTAATTTATCACATATTGAATATTGTCGTTTAATTATTTAGATAAATCGAAATTATGATCATTTCATAGTCACGCAGTCAACATTTGCCTGTCAACGTTTTTGTAGCGCGTGTAAGATGTCACGAATTAATCACAATTATTTATAAATTATTATTATTATTAATTATGATTGAATATACGATATAAAATAAACAAACATTAAGACATTTTATGAACTTTGAACGTCTGGTTTGTAATTTTTCAAGAGAAGCGTAACATTTGGAATCCCGTTTTCTATTGTATTTAATGCACGTTTGCCATATTTATTGTTTATGATAATTATATTGAAATAAAGGATATTTCCCCGCCTCACTTTTTTCTGTTTCATAGATGAGTACTGTTTCCGTTCCTAAACAAGTTATATATGACTAATCAAACATGTTCAGATTGTGGTTCTTTACCAAAGACTGTAGTTGTTTCTAATTTGCTAGAAACATGATTATAAAGTTTTGAGCTAGTGATGCTATAATATACTTGTTGGTTAGATAAAAGCAGCGTTTAAATTGCCGTCCCAAATGACTTAAGCACTTGGAAATTGAGTACTTTATGTCTAGAATCAGACACTCAGTGTGATTTCTAAAGTAAAAGTATCAATTTATTACATAAAAGTGTAGTCTTATATATGAAACCAATTGTTATTTAACTGTAAACAAATTAGCAACTTGTGCATCTATTAACATTCTCAAACATTGGACCTTTGAACAATTAGTCGTTTTGAACAATTAGGTAATTAGGACCTTTTGAACAATTAGGTAATTTATTTCGCTGATGCACCTAGCTTGAACTAGTTTTTGTTAAAAATTAAATAATGTAATGCAACGTAAAGTGATACAATAAAATCGTTGTTTTGATCCATATTCACAAATTGTAATTGATATGCGTGTATTCTAATTACACCACGTGCAATAAATCATTTGTTGTTACTACGCAGTGTAGTAAAATATATGTTACTCAGTCAGCACATGCTAGTTGGTCAGTCGGCATTTTATTGCGATATCAGATAAAATATCAGAAAGAGGTTAATTATGTTCAGGTTAATAATGCTGGATCAGAAAATCTTATTTTATATGTTTTAAGAGGGCGATCTGTATTCGTTGGATTTAAATTAATATTTTAAATGGTCTATTTAATAGTTTTTCAGGAATATCAGGAACTATACGACACACCTGATGTGGTTCGTATCCTTCAGTAATCCCAAGTATCTATGTAACAATGTACACTACATCTGAAATAATCATCAATAAAACCTGCAGTCTTCAGTCCTTATATTGGTCTTTGTAACTATACTACGTATACGGACTCTATTCTCGACTCTAATGTCTTTGTTGAAGCTAGTTATAATACAAAATATTGTTAGGTAGATCCATTCCATTCCATGTTTTATCAAAAAAATTATATAACAAAACAATAGTGAACTAGATATAAATTGATTTGATATAATCGTTCTTCGGTCATGAGGCGGATTATGAATGAAACATCTCTTACGGGTTGTCAAAGTTCAGAGGTATTGATTAATGTTGATGCACACCCGAATAAATTCTCAAAACGTCGATTTATTGTTGAAGATGATGAGAATATCGTCCAGCCATTGGATAAGATCGAAGATGTGAAATGTAACGGTGTATTGCAGGTCTTGAAGAAAAACTGTGATAAGTGATAGAATAATATGTCGTGATGGAAGTAGACTGATGTCGTTTAATGAACCTTAGTCACTATCACCGAAGTAATACCTGAAGAGGTGGCAGTGATAGGCTTCACGGGATAGAGCCATCCTTTTTCCTGACTTGATGGTAACGCAACGCCGTCTGAAGCTATTGGAAGGATCGGCGAACCGGATGTTGAAGACTAATTTGCTGACTGACTTAGTAGTTGACGGCAGCCTGCTTTTCTTTACATCAAAGTAGAAGGTAAATGGGGGTGACAGTTATAAATGTAAATGTTAGAATTAATGTG
The DNA here is from genome assembly GCA_009867245.2 of Adranes taylori. Classification (NCBI taxonomy): domain Eukaryota; kingdom Metazoa; phylum Arthropoda; class Insecta; order Coleoptera; family Staphylinidae; genus Adranes; species Adranes taylori. Next base: position 7,811 of record WYDF02056147.1, read on the forward strand.
AAAGATAATAAATGAAGATAGAAACCGAAAGAGACTGCATAATTAAAGATTGCGTCACTTAGCCTGATACTCGGATATTTAGATCTTAAGTATGAGCTAAGTGTTGCTATAATTACTTGCTTGTCTCGATGATGACAAGTTGTTTTTTAAATACCGTTTTAAAATAAAAAAAATACTTTTTCAAGTTACAATTTTTTTATTTTTAATTAAAATTTCACGCTGTTAAATCCAGACCGGAAATGTTCTGTCGTCCGCCATATTGGATTTTCAATTGGCAGCTGTCAAATTTTATCTAATCACATTTCAATATTTTAAATAGATGTTTTGTTCAATTGTTTTTTGAAAAGCTCTTGTTCATTATTTTTATATCGACCCTGGTAAGTATCTAGTTACAAATCTAGTTACTTTTTCATTGTAAATCTAGTTAAATTTTTTACATTAAAATTTTGCGCCTTTAAGTCCAGACCAGAAATGTCCTGTCCGCCATGTTGGATTTTCAATTGACAACTGTCAAATTGTATCTAATCACATTTCAATATAATTAATAGATTTTTGATTCAATGTTTTTTTGAAACGCCTTGTATATTATTTGTATATCAACCCTGGTAATATCTAGTTATAAATCTAGTTACTTTTTTATTTAAATCTAGTAATAAATCCAGTTACATAACCTGAAAACAATTAAATTTCAATTTTTTTTTGAAACGATCAATTTTCAATTTTTGTCTTGTATATATTTTTTATATCGCCTCTGGTAATATCTAGCTACAAATCTAGTTTTTTTAAAAATCTAGTTACAAAATATACTTACATCTAGCGTTAAATAATAATATTAAATTGTTTTGAAACGACCTTGTACATTATTTTCGCGTACACCCCTGGTAGAAACTCTACATAGTTAATTACAAATCTAATAAATTTTTATTTTAAATCTAGTTACTTTTTATTTTTAAATTCACATTTCGGGTCATTAAATCCAGACCGGAAATGTCCTGTAATACGCCAAATTAGATTTACAAATTTCAATTGACATCTGTCAAACGCTCAAAGCAAAGTATTTATGATAGACCCCAAAATGCCGCTCTATCACGAAACAGTTACTTTTTAGAGCGATTTTGGACTAGGATCAGGAACGGTTTGCAACTACTAAAAATAAACAGATACTGTAATCAAAAATACGGCCAACATTACTTTTCCTGGCGAAGGTTGAGATCGAAAGTGTTTCGCCTTCGGGGATTCTGGGTAGTTCCACTGAAAAGCATTTACCTTGTTGTTGATAGCGCATCAAATGTTGGAATGATAAGGCCGAACGCAAAGTGTTCTGCTCATCAGTAAGCAATCGTGAGATCCACTGAGCAGCAAGACTATGAATGATGGAATGAATAGTTCACAAGCTGATGTTCAACATTTGTCATTTCGAAGTCCTAAAGACGGTTTGGAATATTGTGAAATTCAATTAAATCGGTATCATTCGTGCACTAGTTCATGATTTTTATTTTTGTTTAATTTACCCTAAACACTATGGTGTTAATTGAATTTAATAGACGACTTGAAAGGTGACAGTCAAAACTAAAAGGTTCAACTTTTATTTTATGCATGATGTAACAAAACGTAGGACTTCCAGTATTTGAGAGATGGGGTCGCTTACCAGGAACGGACTTCCAGTAATGTAATTTGAGTTTTTACCAATAAATCAAATTTTTCTAATGCCCAAGATTTGCACCACCTTAAAATAGCAGGATTCGCCCGAAATATTTCATGTAACTGAACGAATATTTCTTTAAGAACCTGTGTTAGGAAGTATTTCTTTATGAATATTTCAAGTCGAATAATTATCAATTCAATTAGACACATTTTTATTCTGATATTGACAACATAGCATAAATTATTTAAATACATATTTACTGAAGCTATATTCATATTGATTAAATGCGTAAAAAGTAAATTGTTGTCTATAACAATCGTAAAGTCTGAACGCATTTTGGACTTTAGCATTAATTCTTGGAACAGACTCATCATTTTTGCTTAATAATTTTACTCTAATCTTCGTGTAAATGGAATTTTAATTATACGTTTAAAATCGACCAGCGTTTTTCAAACTTGCATCGGACCTATATCATATGTACTCAATAAAATTTAATCATTTAATATACAATATACAGGAGGGAATAAATAGTGTGTAATTGCAGGAATAAGCCTGTGGAATATGCATGGTGCGAGGTATAGCATGGCCCCAATTTCAAACCGTTTAATGTATTACGTATTGGAAGTTATCCTATTCTAGTACCATTTACTTAAAAAAATGATGCTAAAACACATATATTAGCTTTTCGTAAAATTTCAAAATGGCGGCTAAGATTTTAATGGGACTGGTTTGCTACACTAACAAAGACAAAGATGTTACATAAACAAAGATTTAATGTTGTCTTGTTCTGAGATGTAATCTTGTTCTGTTTGATATTAAACGCTAAATAAGCATTTTCAGGATCGACAATTATGTTTCGTTGTACTGTGAGAAGTTGTATAACGTTGTAGTGAAAGTGTACGAACCACGTGAGGCGCTCATGTCCTGTCCTGTTTCTTACGTAACTATTAAGTCGCATCTACCCTAAAATTCGGGAGTTACTGTTGAAACAGGCAGAGTTGCAGAAATTTGCAGCATTGTTTGTAAATTTGGGTAGAAGCCTGCATCACATGCGTTAAAGGCTTCAAGAGCTGTAGATGATTTTTTTCAGAAGAATCTCTTCACCTTGTGTACCACAGCTCAGAGTTAGATGGCAACAATTTTTCATCATTAGAACACAACTATAGGGATCCTAGTTTTTTTGTATTCGTTCGATAGTATTTTACTCCATTTTGGTTCGACCGGAAACAAGAACTGAATGTCACCTATGACTTCTTCATTCGTCTGGAAGCGTGCTTCCAGCTCCGTATTCAAATGATCGACAAACGGAAAGAAAAAGTTCTATTTAGAGATCTTACTGAACATCAGTGCCGGCATGTAGCTGCACTATGTAGCTAAAAAAGAAGAAGAGCTAATAGCTAATAAAGAAGAGCCTTAAACTACCATCATTATCTTCGGGTTATGACAATCGTATATAACTCTGTTCCAGGTGACCCCATAATGAAATCTCCTGGCGTCCACATAACAAGACAGTTTTTATGATAGCTTTCAAACTGTTTTGCTATTTTCGGCTATTTTCTTGTTTCCACGGTTCAAGCACTCTACAAGATTTCGATTTGTGCGCTTCTGCTAAAATCTACCACTTTCCTTTTAGCGAATTTATGATATTGCGTTGAGACATATTCATCGAATTTTCAAAGGATTTTTTCGGTTTAAATATTTTTGTAAACAGAGAGGGCAGCGCTTGTTTCCAGACACCCCTTTCTTTGTTTAAAAAAAAATGCTAAATCCTTTCAAGGCATTTAGCATTTTTTTTTATATTCCGATGCCTTTTGTCAAGGCATCGGAATATTACAACCAAGAATGCTTTTTAAGATAACTGCGTTGAAACTCTAAATTTCGTTTACCAGAAACAAGAAACTTAAAATTTTTGTCTGGCATCGAAATATGTTTAAGCACGACAAATCTTTTGTACATACTGCAAAACCGATCTGGAATTTGAAGCTTCCTTGCCCTCAACAGTGGTCGAATACTCAGCACTTGGGCAATGCAGGTGGATGCTAGCAGATGGAGACGAAATAATTGTCTCTTGTTTTTGTTGCTGACCGAACATTTTCAAGTCTTCGGTAAGTAAACATTTTGCTTCCAGATGGTGGTTCATAAAACTCGTGTGAATTAAAATGTTCCGCACTTCGTTTCAGCTCAATAACGGCTTTCGAATTGACCAAATCCAATGGACTTTTTCAGAATGGGCCAGGTTTAGAAGCCAGGGTTTACACTAAAAAAATATGGAAGTGTGGATTCGTTAAAATCAACGTTTCGTCCGCGAATGGGAACGAATTCCGTCACGTTTTTGCAGCGTGCGAGCCGTTTTTGTACAGACTTGATCGAATAATCAAAACAGTATAAACTATAAACCAGTATCAGATGTTAAAGTCACTCTCCGACTGTAGAATAGACCATCGATATACCTTAGTAATAGAGTC